>OZ007555.1:214976588-215169088 GCA_963931855.1 Philhelius festivus | reverse complement strand
AGATGCTGCGTGAACCAGTATACTTGAATTTCGTTTAAGAAACGATTTATGTTTCATTTATGTTTGTTTAATTTTTTTTTATTTTTCTGAACCACGCACTTTCACTTACAACTAAAAAAATATCAGAAATCGCAGAAGTTCGATTCGGCATAGACTGAAACGATGAATAAAATATCAGATAAGTTACGACTCACGAAAAACGACGTAACTGTTCAATGCATAAATCAATAGGACAGTACGATTCATATTAAATACAACAAGGCCGGCCTACCTTACCATAATATAAGGGCTCAGCTGACGACGGGCGCACTATATGCTAAAATTTTTTGCATGAAAGTCAAGGCTGTTTGGTTGGTTATTGTAACAGGGTTGACTTAGGTAGATTACGAAATTTAAGAATTAAAATAAATCCCTCCGACAAACAATTGAGCTAGAAACATAACATTTGATGTAAAGTTCTTATATTTTTAATAAAACTGGTTTTGCTGTATTTTCATCAAAACTTAATCTATGGTTTTCTCATGGGAAATAGATCTCTGGGTTGTGGTTCGACGCACATCACAAATATTTCAGAGCAAATTAATTTCGACAGCATGTGTAAAAATCGAGATTTACTTTTTCTCTGTCTCATAATCTTCAGCTGAAATGAATGGCGAAATTGCGATATACTGATCTACAAACAAACACCGAAAAAACATTTATTTTTTTCAACGTCACATCATGAAATTGACGTTTCGAATGGGTGCGTTCAGCACAAATTTGAGTTAAAATTGAAATAAAAAACTATTAAGAAGTACATAATCAGGTGAGTTATTTTTTTATTTCGTAGAGTGATTAATAAAATACAACTAAGATTAAACTAGACTAGATTAAATGATAATATTTCACACACAGCTGATGACATTTACATGTGGCAACTCTAGTTTGTTTGATATTGAAGTCGATGTACCGATAGCTGTTGCCACTACTACTTCCATCATCGAATTCAGAGTGACAGAGAATGGAAGCTCTGTGTAAAATGGAGGAGCGTTGAACTTGCAGAATGTTTACACGTAGCAATCGATTAAGTAAAATATGCGGGAGACGACGTGCATGTTTGTTTTCTTTTTTCTTTGATTTTTGCTCATTTTGTTCGATTTTATTTATTTATCGCGTGGTAATTGTTTATTTGCAAATCAAATGTTGATGGAATTGATTAAATTAAATGGTGGGATGTCGATTTGGTCGATGTGCTCCCCGTCGGTGAACTGGTTTTTTGATTTTTTACATGATCCACAGCACACACCAGCTGAAGATCAGAAAAAGATCGGAATTTGTGTTATGAATAAATAACGCATAATGCATTTAATGCGGTTAAACCTCTGGTTAAACCTCGAAGAACGAAGCAGAGGTGCAGAAGATTTGAAATGAAATTTCAAATGTAAATATTAAGAAATGTGTATTTAATTTGTTGGTTGTTATTTTTGTCATAATGAGGATGACAAATAAACATTTAAAGTTATGGGAATGTACAAGAAATAAGGTTTAATGAATTTAATCACATAATGTGTTGATGTTTGTGCGTTTATGTAAATTCGAAATATTTAAATTATCTAAATCAGATTCATATGAATTAACAAAGTGTGGATTCGGTTTATTTTTCTATGAATAAATTCATTTGAGATATTAGTTTTACGTCGGGCGCCATGTAGCAATTCAAGTCTTAAGTATTTGGGCACAATCGATCTTTAGGTCGCAGTGCGATTAGGTAAAAATGGGTTAACAACATTGACAAAAAAAATAATAGTCCGGCATGGTACAACAAGAGGCTGAATAATCTTAAACATAAAAAAAATCATACAAATTATATAAACTTGATAAAGAAAATCTGGAGCTGCGCATAAATTATTTCAAATGTCAACGTGAGTTTTTACATAGAAATCGTTATCGGAGTGATTTAAAATCAAACAGTAAGCAATTTTGGAAGTTTATAAGCTCTAAACGGAAATCAAATGAAATGCCTCGCTGCATGAAGTACCTCGATTCAATGACTGGTAAAGTACCTACAATTTGCAACCTATTCGCTTATTACTTTCATTCAGTTAACTCATTGACCGCTCCTTCTATCGAGGAGATGCCCTTCGTTTGAAGAGTTGTCGACAACAGCTTGGTTGCACTCAGTCCTTCGGAAATAGAAGACGCCTTATCCGGTTTAAGTGCTAGTATAAGCGAAGCGCCTGATAGGGATTCCAGCTATACTTTTAAAAAATTATGCAATTGCGCTGGCGGAACCACTTTTTTAAAATTTTTAATCTTTCTCTTGCTAAAGGCCAATTTTTGGATGCTTCGAAAATTTCTTTTCTGTCTCCCATTTTCAAATCGGGGTCAAGGCAAGAGATTTTTATGCCGTCAGGGGTCCCACAAGTAAGTCATTTAGGGCCATTACTGTTTTTGTTATTTGTCAATGACATACCATCTAATTTCATTGATTCGGTTTGCCCTCTTTTTGCAGATGATCTTAAACTTTATCCCAAGATAAGCTGTGAAGCTTCTCTTGGAAGGTCTGGCGGGACTTGATTATTGGTGCCAACGAAATTACCTTCTCTTCAACATTTCTAAATGCCAATTCTTCGTGTTTCAGGAATTGGAATCCAATTATATTTGATTATAGTATTAACAACACCAATCTTTAGCGAGTAGAAAGAAAGAAAGATCTAGGAGTAATTTTAGATCAAAACTTGTCATTCTTACCTCATTGCGATTATATGATTGATAAAGCTAATCAATTGTTAGGTTTCATAAAAGAAATACTAGAGAATTCTCAGATCCTTATACTCATAAATCTTTATATATGTAATTATCTAGTAAAGTCAGTTCTGGAGTACTGCAGCATAGTTTGGAATCCGTATTACAACTCAATAGATAGAATTGAATTGAATTGGAGGATTCCAAGGCCATCCCAACATAACAGGTTGTTATTGTTAAATCTCTTAAAGATCGCAGGGAATACTTTTTAGTGATGTTTGTCAGAGACATTAAAAATTTCCATAGGTCCCCCGTTGCTGTCATTGGTTAGTATGGGAAATGCATCTTTAAGGATTACGCGTAGTCGTTTTCTAATCTAGAATAGTTACATCGTAGCAATTATGGTAGAAATGAGTATATCTCCAGTTGCATCAGGGAGGCAAATTCAATTTATAATAGAGTTGATTTTTATTTGAACATTTCGAGAGACATCTTTAAATCTCTTGTATTACATAATATTTAAGCAATAATTCCTTATTACAATTAAGTATGTTACTATTTAATGTAAATTATGGGTAGTTATTTTTATATAATAGTTGCATATACATACATATATATACCCAGCAGCACTTTTAAGTATTAATCTCAGTCTAAGAGATTGTATTCCAATTGACGAAATAAACTTAAACTTAATACAAACTTAACAAATAGACTCGCGAGCAATTGGGAGCTGAACCCAATTTCGGTTGAAAAATCAACAAACAACTATCACAATCCATACGAGATCACCAAATTGGAATGCATCCAGACAAAGTCATTTTGTGGATTTTGAGCACAGTCGGTTGAGAACGACGTTGGGCAGGCCATTACCTTTATTGGCGATCTCTATCGGTCGATGAAAACTTATTTTTACTTGCAACTTATAGGTGATATAAGGCAAGTTATGCATTCGTAAAAAAAAAAAAACGAACTCGAGATTTTATTCAAAGTTGACATTTTGATGATAGCGAAGACGAAAAAATTTGGTCTCGAAATTCTGTCTGTCTGTCTGTTCGACTTTAGCCTAAACAGCTAGGCCAATTTTCGTCAAACTGGGTAGATAACGTTTTTAAATTTTCCCCGACACGTTTTTTTCTGTTTTTTTTTTTTTAAGACCAAAAATAACGGTACCATACGAATTTTTTTTCGAAATTTTATAAATATTTTCTCAAAAACTGTCCCACAGATTAAAAAAAAAAAATAATGAAGTTAACGCTAGATAATGGTTGAAAAAAAAAATTTTCAAAAAAAAATATTATTTTTGGTACCCCCTTGGAATCATTTTTTTGTTTTTAATATTCTCAAAAACGGTGCAACCGATGTTGTTATTTTTTCTTTTGCTAAAGCTCCCCAAAAGTTTGAATAGTATTGTGTATTCAAGTTTTCATAAATTTTTTGATGGATTTTTAAAAAAAAATTTAATTTTTTTTTTTTTTTTTTTTTTTTTTTTTCAAAACTCAATATTTCGAAAACTCCATGCTCGATTTTTTTAAACTTCATAAATAGAAGTTTTTAATATAATCTGCAAGATGTACAAGAGATTTTTACGTAAAAATAACGGGAACCACCATACAAATGCTAAAAAATAGTTTTCGAAAATCGTATTTTTCTCGAAAACTGTTCCCAGAATTTTTATAAATTTTTTTTTCTTTCGTTTAATTCTTACGATCTTTAATTTAATAAAAAGAATTTGAAATTAAGATATTACTGACAGTACCTATACCATAGAACCATTATTTCGAATTTCTCGGCATAACGGATTTTAATGAAATTTTTTATAGAGAGCTTCTAAAAAGTTTAAAAAACATTACATTTCAAGACTTGCAAACATTCATTTTAGGAAAAAAAAAAAACTTATTTTAGGAAAAAAAAACTTATTTTAGGAAAAAAAACTTATTTTAGGAAAAAAAAACTTACTTTAGGAAAAAAAAAAAGCTTATTTTTTTGAAAAATTCGATATCTCAAAAACTGTTCATTATTTTTTTTGTGAAATTTCTTCTATTCGTATAGTAATAGTTAGAACCTTTAAGTTGGCGTACCAAAATTTTTTCTTAAAAAATTTGTATATACAAGCTTATTTTTTTTAGGAAACAACTACAACGACTTATAATTTTTTTCTTGCATTAACTAATATTTGCTTGAATCACATGGCATCCTGTTTTTAGCTCCAACTACTAAAGGAGTACGAGTACCAAACATCCTATATGCCACAATAGACATTTTGTACGAGCGATTTCCAAACTTGGTTATCTCTTGCGGAGGCGATGTGAATTTGTCACCGAAATTGTGCGATTTAACACCGTTAGACTTCTTCTTGTGGAGTTTCCTAAGGTCAGAAGTCTTTCTCCATAAACTACAAACCACCACTGCCTTGAAAGGCATCATAATCAATACGATTGATTAAATTCAGCCTGATTTATGCGCCAAAGTTATGAAAAATTGGTCTTTTCAAATGAGTGCCAACCAGCAAAGCCGTGATATTTGAAAGATGTTGAATTCCAACATAATGGCATAAATGGACGTTCTAAATAAATAGAAAATTTCAAAGATATTTCACTCATAGTTTGCTTCATTCGAATTTAAATATAAGAATCTTTTGATGAAGAACCCTTTAGTTTGTAAATGTCGTTGTTTTTATTTAAAAAAATCAAAAATCCTTTACACCTAGAAAACATTCAGCCGAGAAAACTCCACAATTTACAATCTTCCACTACCAGTTAAAACCCAAAGTTCAAAATCAACGCACCATTCAACACTCAACATCCAAAGCTTTCGAGTAATTCTTTTAAATTTGAGTATTAATCTGTTCCAAGTAAGAATTTGAATTGATCATTTCAAATTCCTGTTTTAATTCACCGAAATGAATTATGATTCTTATCTATATGTATTTGGATTAAAATTAAAAGTCTTATAGGTACCTTTAAAAGTAATACAAAACCTCTGACTCCATTGGTTTCGGCCTCGATGATAGCCCTCTAAACCTAGTGATCTTTTTCACTTTTCAATAAATTTTTTTTAAACAATTCAAATAAGTTTGTCCTCCAACAAAACTGGCCTTAATTTCAAACCCGCCCGCAGATGAATATCACTTGCACTTCCTTTCGAAATTTTTATTTTTCCCCATAAACTACAAGCATCTGTCATTAAACCCCAGCCACAGCGATCGCGGCAATAGATTCAAAGAGACGTGTTGGCGCAATCTGTTTATTTACTGCACCCAAATACCCAAATATAAATGTGCGCACATGAACCCAAAGAAAATTATGTCAACAAAATGCAACAGCATCTGCTTATCTCTGTGCAACATCACCTACCTAACTGTATATGTATCCATTGCGGCGCCCTATCTCTGATTAAATGCGTTACAACAACAAGAACAACACAAATATCACAAATCCGATCTTCGCCCAGTCAGTTTCCTCTTTCTTTTCGGAAACAGACAGAGACAGAAAGAGAGGGATAGAGATTTATTTTTAAACAGGGGTGCAGCTTTGTTTACACTGTGTCGTTACAGAAAACAAAATACATATACTAGATGGCCCGTTCTCATTTCAAAAATATTTTTTTTTTAATCTAAAATATTATTTTTCATAATAAATATTGCTGAATTAAATAGAACTAGATTAACTGTATAAGTATAGTGTAAGCGCGCAGATAGTGTGTGCGTGCTCTTATCTATAAAGTCGAAGAACCGTGTTAACACAGCTAACGTTCCGAGTGCGTAGGTGGGAGGGCATTGTTATATTTAGTAGGCCAAGCGGCACAGAAATTCAGTGTGGAAAAGAGTGCAACTTGACGGTTCTTTACGATTCAATTTAATATAAGGGAAATGCGCATCGGCAGAGAGATGTAGCCAAAGAGAAAGAGAATGTGAGGAGAAGAGCAGAGGGAAAGATCAAGGCTGAATTTGTTGATATTAAAAGAACAAACGAATAAAAATGTGTGATGTTTGCAGAGGAGGAACGGAATACCATATTGAACAGGAAACACAACACTCGCGCCGGAAAAATTTGAATTTAAAATTTGGATGAATTTCAAAGAGAGAGAGCTACAGAGCTGTGTGAAATATTTTGTTAATTTTTGTTTCCGATATTTGGTTGGAAAATTTAAATTTTGTTTGATGAGGAATTTCGAAGCGGTTCGTAATATTTTATGAGTGCTAATATGTAACACCTCCAATGAAGGCTTAAAAATGTGTTTTGTAATTCTATTTGTCCTCTACTTCCCGAAAACATTATAATACATATCCCCAAATTATATACATAAATCAAAGCCCATTTTCGTGACTGTACTTGCAGTTTTCTAAAGGTTTTGATGATACGAGTATAAGAACAGTATTTATAGATCAATGAATAGGATTGAAATGGCAAACTTAAACTTCTTGACATGTCTAGTCCTTAAAGAAGACGGTCTTATTTATGTTTTGCCTTCATATACAAAATTAAATAAGTTTATTTTTAGGAAAATTAATAAGTAGGATCTTTTTTTCTCATATAAACGTGCGCGACAAATTTTTAAGCATTTATTGAAAATGAATACAAAGGTTTTTCCAATAAGCTTTTCCTTTAAATTTGAGTAAAACAAACTGTGAGTGAGATATCATTGAATTTTTGTATTTATGTAGAATGGTCATGGCCATTTTGTATGAAATAAAACACAATCGAAGCGTGTGCTGCGACCTCCTACATCCGAAGCGTCCAATTTTTCATAACTTTGGCATTAAATCAGACTGAATTTTAAAAATTGGCAATCACCCATATTCTGAAACTCGTATTTATGACTCGTATTCGACGACAGTCGCAGGAACAGTCGTATGCGATGTTTTTCGTTTCCCAATATTAGTAGAAGTGAAGTCGGATGTTCGACTCCTGGAATAACAACATACGACTGTAGTCGAATACGAGTCATAAATACGAGTTTCAGAATATGGGTGATTGATTATGTTGCTTTTCAAGGCTGTTGTGGTTTGTGGTTTATTGTGACTCCAGAAAAACCTAACGGAGTCAAATCACACGATCTCGATGGCCCATTTTTATTGCCTATGTGTGAGATAACCATGTTCGGAAATCGATCATACAAAATGTAGCACCGTCTTGTTGAAACCACATTGGTTATCATCAACCGATAAGCTCGCTATTGATGGTGATGACCTGGCCAATGTCATTTTCAAGAAATAATACCAGCATCCCAAAAAATCACACTAAAAAGTGACTTTCTCTGGATGCAACAAGCAAAAAAGACATCTGAGTTTGGCTCTTGGATACGGAAACTCAGTTTTGAAATTATCACTGTTTGCAAAATTTTACTTACTTCTTATTTTTGAGATAGTTATTTTTAATTTTCTCAACATTTCAAACAGTGGAGAATCCATTCATCCAGAAATGCGAATATGATTTTTCGGTCGAAATGTTGCTCAAATAGAAGAGCTACTTTCAATAAACAATTTAAACATTTGCACATATTGTTGAACGCTTTGTTGATTAGACAGACTTAATATAAGACAACCAAAAGGACAATTGGAGCTTTAACAATGGGGCCGCAATCACATGTCAAAGTTCGAAAATTAATGGTTATTTTGTTCAAACGTCACGCGAAAGGTCTGGCGATCTATTGGCAGCGCACAGGAATAGTTGACATAATTTATAAGTCAATATGTATTTGAGAGCGATGAGCCGTATTTTATTGGTTAGTGAATACATTGCAACAGATATATTTTCGTACTTCTGTAAGCATAATGTTGTCGAGTGTGTAGAATTCCAAAGTGTTAAAGCAAATTTAATAGTGAGAAAAACTTTAAATCAAGTCGATCAGTATTTTCATAAGTATCTCATCACCAGCTTAAAAACGAGATACAAATCTTTCGAACACAGTCGTGTAAGTTAATTTAACAAGTAGGAAAGTTTTTGGCACATAAGACACTCATACCAATTTTGGGAGTTTATTAATGGTGATTTAAAAAGTGAATTTGGTGCTTGTATTACTGCGCTAGCTATAGATTACCAATAAATCACGGCTATGGTTACGTCCTGACGACAAATTTACATTCAGAATATTGATTTAAAATAATTCAATTTGGTTTAGCCAATGGAATGCAAAAATTGCGAAAAACGGCTATTTGACTGACCAAAAAATAAATTAATTGCTTTCACAGTTGGACCTATTTTTGAAATTAACCAGCTTTTTCTTAGAAGATGATGAAGCATGTTCCTTTATTTTTGAAGTGAGAGAAATTCAAATTCCCATCTTGCAAATCATCTAAGGATAAGATGTAAGTTTGAACAAAATCATTGTCGGGGTCCTGGATCTTGGTCGAGGTTTCAGACAGACAGATTGCAGAACCCACTTTCTTTCGAGTTTTCGATCATCGCAATGTTAGTTTGAATTAAAATCTTGCGCCCAATTTTGATAAGGAATGCAAAAACTGATATTTTTGGCCAATTAAAAACAGATTTTTAGGTTTATTTGCAAACTTTTTTGCTATTATAGTAGATCTACTGCATTTTCAGCAAAAAAAAATCTACTACCACAAAATAAAATCTGCAGCAACTTTTTTTCAAAATAACTACTTTCAAGCAAGGCAGGTAGAAATGGCGAACACTGGCATCCTAATCCTGTGGCCCGATTAGCGCTGAAGTGCGGCAGTTTGAAATCATAACTCGTAATATGTGGATGGAATTGATATGGGAATTTATGGACATTTTCGCGGAGTCATCCAGTATGGATTAAGTTCAAAAATATTACAGGATCTAGCAGGTTCTGATGTCTCTTATTGTGTGTTTGCTTCTGCAACTTCTCTCGAACTTCTATAGTAAAAACATTCACAAAATAATCAACTTGACAACTTTCTTTAAGCTTTAAACTTTCTTTCTTTGTGTTTGTAGTACCCCTTGGCATAATGGTTAGTGCGCTTTACTGTCATGCGAAAGGTCTCGAGTTCGATTCTCAGCCGCTGCAAGAAAGTTTTTTTCGGTGGTGTACTGCCTCTTGCGAGGAATTGACAGATCCTCTAAGAGTATCTCTTGTCTTGGAAAGTGCTGCTCATTGGCCGTTCGGAATCGGCAGAAAATTGTAGGTCCCCTCCGTTCCTGGTAACACGCACTAGGTCCTGGTTTACTTCGAGCTGTTGCACCACCAAATTTATTTATTTATAACTTTCTTTAAACTCAGACAATTTGTTGTGAATTCTTCCATGAGCTCAAGTGCCTCAAGTACTTTCATTTATGGAAAAATTTCTGTTGTTGTATTTGTTTTCAGAGTCAGGGAAAAACTTAGGCAAAGAGTTTTAAGCTTTCGTGGAGTCAGCGAGAGAGTAACTACAATCCGCATTAAAGCCAAATTTCACCACCTGAGCATTATCAACGCACATGCCGCTACGGAAGAGAAGGATGACACTACTAAGGAAGAATTTTACGAGCTCCTCGCCAAAACTTATGAGCAATGTCCCAAAAATGACATCAAAATGCTCCTGGGAGATTTTAATGCCAAAATTGATAAAGAAAACATCTTTGGTAGGACAGTCGGAAAACAAAGCCTGCACGACATCACTTCCAGAAACGGACTCACGCTTATCGACTTCGTAGCGGGAAAGAACATGGTGTTGAGTAGCACAAGATTTCCTCGCCTTGATATTCACAAGGGTACTTGGCGGTCACCCGATGATCTAACGTGCAACCAAATTGATCATGTTGCTATCGACGGAAGGCACTCCTCTAGCATACTGGGCGGGCGTACGCACGTACAGATCAGCCAACATTGACTCGGATCACTACCTGGTTGGTGCAAAACTGCGCGTGCCAATATCCATGGAGGCTATTAAGCGAACATCAATCCTGAGGAGGAAATAGAGGAGGAGGAGGTAGACTGCAATCGGAAAAGACCGCGAAAGCCTATGCCGACCAAATATCCCCAAAGCTTGCGAGGGACCCTAGTACAGACGAGATGAGCCCAGAAAACCACTGGCAGCAATGCCAACATGCCATCAAGGCTGCTGCGGAAGAGGTACTAGAATTCTTACAGCCGCCGCCAAAGAACCCCTGGTTTGACTCCGAATCTGCTCGAACAAAGCCAAAACCGAGGCGTATAGGTTGTGGCAGCAAAAGAGGACAAGGACCTCCCGTCAGCTACGTTGAAAAGAGAAGGGATGAAAACCGTGAGATCAAGTTAGCCATCGCCATGTTAAAATCGAACAAAGCACCCGGTTCTGATGGTCTAAAAGCGGAACTTTTTAAGTACGCTGGAGATGATCTGGTTAGGAGCATATACCAACTTTTCAACAAAATATGGTCGGAGGAAAGTATGCCCGACGAGTGGAACCTTAGTACCATCTGCCCGATTCACAAAAAATGCGACCGCATTCTCTGCATTACTATAGAGGCATTAGCCTTTTAAACATCGCTTATAAGATCCTGTCTAGTGTATTATGTGAACGCCTGAAGCCATTTACTGATGAACTGACTGGCCCCTACCAGTGTGGTTTCAGGCCTGGAAAGTCTACAATCAACCAAATCTTCAAACTACGCCAAATCCTTGAGAAGACCCAAGAATTTAATATCAATACACACCACCTATTCATCGATTTTAAAGCAGCTTATGACAGCGTTAATAGAGAAGAGCTGTACCGTGCCATGTCGAGTTTTGATATGCCTGCCAAACTGATACGACTTATCAGGATGACGTTAGAAAATGCCCGTTGCTCCGTCAAAATTGGGAGATTCAACCGAAACCTTCGAAACCACCAGAGGACTTCGACAAGGTGACGCGTTTTCATGTAGCTATTTTAATATTGTCCTTGAGAGAGTAGTGCGCAATACTCGGGCCAACACCAATGGCACTATCTTTCAAAAGTCCGCTCAATATCTTGGATACGCGGATGACTTCGACATAATGGGAAGATCCAAGCGAGCAGTTACGGGTACCTTTTCTAGTCAAGGCGTACAAAATGGGTCTTGTGATCAATGAGGAGAAGACGAAGTATATGCTGTCATCAAATAAAGCCGATTCCCACATCAGACTTGGTCAGAACGTGACTATTGATAGATATAACTTCGAGGTGGTCAGAGAATTTGTCTACCTGGGTACCGCTGTGAACTCTGCAAATGACATCAGTGTTGAAATCAAACGTAGATTAACTCTTGCTAATCGCTGTTTCTTTGCGCTAAGTAAGCAATTGAGGAATAAAACCCTATCGAGAAATACCAAGGAGACGATGTACAAAACTCTGATCATCCCGGTCTTGCTATATATAGTGCAGAAAGCATGGACCCTTTCCCAGGCGGATGAAAGCTCCCTTGGTGTTTTCGAGAGAAAGGTTCTACGCACGATTTATGGTCCGGTTTGTGTCGATTGGCAAAATAACATCTGGCGAAGACGATACAATCATGAATTGTACGAGATGTACAAGAAAATACGTATTCAGCGGTTAAGATGGCTATAGGGCATGTAGAGCGAATGAACATCGACGCTCCATCCTGTAAGGTATTCAACGCTATGCCAGAGGGTACGAGAAACAGATGCAGACCTCATCTCCGATGGCGTAATCAAGTTGAGGGAGATTTAAGGCAACTTGGGACTCGAAACTGGAAGCAGCAAGCCAGGCAGCAAGAGACTGCTGGCGGGGTCTACTATTGCAAATCTAAAATTTTCGGCAGATTTAAACCTATCTGTACTTATATATAAACTATTTCAATCGTTAAAGTTATGTCCCAAACAAGTCCAAAACATATTTACAAATGTCGAGTCCATAAAACTTATTTTGCAGAAATTTTCTTAATATTTCTCAAAACTATAAACTTGAAGGTTTAAATGTTACAACAACTTCAGTGAACTACCACCAAGTGTTTAGGTTGGTGTTATAGGGTGCCAAACCGAGCAACAACTGCTTTTACACGACGCATCACGAAAACTACGTGATCAGTTCCATCCCAATGTATGTAGGTTTAATTTTTTTAATCGCTGAGCTATTATGGCGACCGTAAAATGGGCGAAGTGCGCGAAATGTTGCTCGAACAGAAGACCCACTTTCATAAAACAATTTAATCATTTCCAGTTGTTGTTCAATGCTATTACTCTCTCTTAATTTGACAAGACAGACTAAGTAAATGACAGCCAATTTGA
Organism: Philhelius festivus; assembly: GCA_963931855.1. Classification (NCBI taxonomy): domain Eukaryota; kingdom Metazoa; phylum Arthropoda; class Insecta; order Diptera; family Syrphidae; genus Philhelius; species Philhelius festivus. Next base: position 215,156,212 of record OZ007555.1, on the reverse strand, counting down.
CAGTTTCAACAATATGGCCGCAAGCACCTGTCAAAGTTCCGAAATCCTTGAATTTTAATATTTTCTAACATATCTTATCATAACTGAGACCGTTCATTATTTTTCATTTCTCCAATACTGTACGAGTTACTTTAAAATCTTATAAGCCCCTTCTTAAACAAAGTGTTTCGCCTAATCGGATTCCCACACTTCGGCCCTACAAGTTTCCATAATTTACTCAAACAACCAAGAAGGTCATTACTATTCGAAGGTATAGGTTTATAGACAGTAAAATATGCAACACTAACATTGGAAGAGGGAAAAAAAACCTGGAAGCCCCATAGTAATTTGACTCTCATGGTCTTGAAAAGCTGACCTATTCATATCTCCATACCCACATCCCGCAACGAATTTTCACAAATCTATGCCTCTTTGTTGGTTTGCCTCTTTTTTTGCTTTTTGTTTTGCTAGGAACTCTTTCGGCCTTCTTATTCTTCGACTCGGAAACCCCACAAAGACAGTTTTTATTCTCTAATTAGACGGGTAAAGCTATCACACACACCAAACACCAAGGACAAGACGGGAGTGTAGACAGAATATATCTATCCATCCAGAGTGCAAGAATGGGGCTGGAGGTGTACCACTCCTTGGCATAAATTCTTAGCGTTTTATCGTGCCAACTAATGCACTCTCAAAACTCTGAACTCTATTCTGGGATCTCTAATGGCGTTGTTCCCATATCCGTTCTGCACTGTTGCCACATATTGAACTATAGGTCTGCAGACGGTGCGGAATTCCTAGCTCTCCCATACTTCATTGTTGGCTTCAGTTGAGGGATACAAGAAAAACCTCGGCATAGCCGTCTCAACTACAAAAGACTTAAGACGTATACATAAAGCAACCGGTGATGTTGGTGCTGTGTAGAATCATTCACTTATGGTTCATTGATAGTGGTTTGTCTGCAGTCACGTTTAAGCTATCATCATCGGATCATTTGATTGGGAAGACCACCACCAGCCAACATCGGCAGCAGCCACCAGCAGATGTCCCTAAGTGCGCGATGGCCATGGAATGATGGAGTGGCCGGAGTGGCACCAAGTGAGATTCTATGTTAAGAGGAGATCCCAAGGAATTATGGTGATGGAATTACCCGCGGGAATTGAAATCTATGAAAACCCCTCACTTTTGATTAAAACAGTACGAGTGTACTGAACCCTAAACGGTAATGGTTTACTGACTGACGGTGGTATACCGAACTGACGGGGAAAAATGCACATTCAGAATGCATGAGGAAACTTTTTTATTTTTTTTTGAATTTTGGGTTTGGGTTAGGCATCATTTAACATTGACTTAGAGTCGATGTGGAATTGGGGTGAAAATGGGTGTCACACATCACTAGATTATTAATTTGTTGAGAGTTGCGTTTTGTAAAGAAGAAAAATTTAAAATTTCAAGGAAATTAAAATTAATTGCTTACTTTTGTGATGAAAAATTTTAAAGACTAGGGAAGCCTTCCCTTTTTTTAACAAAACATAAACGAATTTTATTCACTTGTAATTTTTTTTTTTCAGTGGGTCATCATATTTTTCCGAAATATTTTCCTTAAATAAAACTGGCGAAAATATGGAAATCATTTGGAAAAATGGGTTCCTGGATACGAGGGGAATTCTTAATTTTTTGAAATTTACAGTTTTCTTACTTTTGTACTAATTTTTCAAGATAAGAACTAAGTATATATAGCAATCTTTCATCTCCTATACAGTTTTATTTTTTTTTTTAAATATTTCTCAACACCTATAGTTTGGATTACAGATGTTTAATAATGAGAGTGCTTAGTCCGGAAAGCTATTGGGATACTTATGGGCATTAAAACCCTTCCAACCGTGTATTTCATTTTGAAAAATAAGGAAAGACAGTCTTCATCAGTGTTCCCAGGTTTTCAAACAAAAAATCCCCTTTTTTGGCACCAAACCTTATTTTTTCCCCTTTTTTTTCTTTGAAATTCCCTTTTTTTCCCCGAAGAAAAAAACGAGTTTTTGTTTTTCATATATTTTTTTCATTTTTTATAAAGAAACAAATTATTATAATCCATGAAAAATAACAAAAATAAAAAATAAACATAACAAAGTTCTTCAGGACTAAAAACTAAATCACAAAAACAAAAAATATATTCTTTAATTATGATGTTAAAGTGGGCATTTTTGGTAAAATTGTTTTAGATGCAAAAAAAAAAAAAAAACAAATTATTTCATCTTTCCCAACGTTTCGTCGATTTTCGCGACTTTTTCAAGGGTTTAATTTATAAATGTTTTTTGATTATTTTTAAATAAATGAATTAGTAATACACATTTTAGTAAATTAACATAGAAAACAATACTAAATAAACTATCATTTATTTATTTATTTAAAAATAATCAAAAAACATTTATAAATTAAACCCTTGAAAAAGTCGCGAAAATCGACGAAATGTTGGGAAAGATAAAATAATTTGTCATATCACCACGCAATCATCACCATGTAGACAAGCAACTTTGTCCTTTATCCGTTTGACAGTTTAAGTTTCTTTTCTCTTTTGTATGCTCTTTCATTTGTTATATGTACGAGTACATTACATGTACATCAGTTATAAAATGTCAAAAGAATTAATAACAAGTTGCATGCGCGGTTTTTTAGAGCATGTTGTTTTTTATATTTTCTAATTGGTTGTTTAGATTTGTAAATTTTTATTTTAAAGACTGTTTTTGATAAGAATATATTTTCCCCGTTAATGTTTTTTTCCCCTATTGGCATAAAAAATCGGCAAAAATTGTGGTTTTTCTCTCAACCTGGGAACACTGGTCCTCATATGTATTTCAAGTAAACTTGGACATTCTTCAAGGAAGAGGAAAATGACTCCCGCTAAGTTTCAAGTGTACAGAACAAGTAGAGATTATAGTAGAAAGTTTAAAGAAAAAACACTTCTTCAAATTCTTCAACTTATCTCAAACCAAAGAATTGATTTGCGTAGCAGAGACAGGAATTGATAGCAGTATGTATACTTGAGATTTAGGTGCAGTGTCTACATTTTTACATTTTTGTTGCAGAACTGAATTACGTTTAAGGTTGACACCTGCCAATTAAGACTCAATTTCATGGCGGGCCTAGCCGCACTAACGGAGTGAGATTAATAGCTGACCACTGCCCCAAGATAGCAGGACACCATCCCAGTAGCAATTTTGGGAACATGTTAAGGCATTTCCTCACCCGTTGTTGGGGAACGAGGCCTATCTAACGCCTTTTACATCCAAGATAAATCTTAAAGACCAATTTCTACTCCTACAAGGAGGCCTACCTCATAGATAGTCAGAGGCAGTAAAATCTAGGCAACGTAAGATTTATAGCTGTTTTGGCATCAATACACAGTCTTTTTTTTTATACTGAACCTCCAACCCCATCCGGTCCACATCAGGGGTCCCTCAAGGAAGTCATTTAGGTCCTCTGATTTTTTTTAATGACCATTACTGACGTCGATTTTATCCTTAAAGAATGTAACCTACAGATCTATGCTGATGACACCCGTATTTCTAAACATATAAAATGTATGCCCGATTTCTTCTTCAAGCTGACCTAAGCAATTTCTTTACTTGGTGCCATCACAACTTTCTTGAGCCGAAAACGCCCTCTTTTACCGCAATATCTGTATCTTCTCCCATCGTACCGAATATGTGCCCAAAATTAACCTATTACAAGATTGATTCGAAAAGTAAATACATAACTCCAAAATTTTTGACTTAAAAACGTCCCTCAAAATTGTTCTCCAATCTTAATATTCTTCTTTCCGAGCTGAACTTAGCTTTAAGATCTCAATTTTTATTTAGTTTTAAGATGTTATATCCTTGTATTAAACGAAGAAATAAATAAATAATTCGTTCTTTAACATGTAGTCGCAAATTAAGATTGTAGAATAATACACCTGAACTTATCCCTGATACCTGACAAGTCTAAAGATTCGCTTGATAGTTTCCAACTTTTTCGGCTGGTCCTGTGCTAAAATATCATAACTTTTGATTTGATTTCAACGTGTTTATTTGTAGATCCCCAGTTTTGCAATCCTCTTCAGCTAATTTATTTGAAGCTGAATTGTAATAGCCCCATTAGAATAAATAATTCGTCAGTGTATAAAAAAGTTTTGACATTTACTACTCCCAGAAAAACATCGCCAGGTAAATTTTCCCGTACATCGTCAATCAAAAGAGTAAAAAGGAATGATCTGACAACACACTCTTGTGGAACTCGGATCTCAGTAACAAAGAAGTTTGACATCTCACTGACGCTGAACTGTTTGTAATAAGTTTTTTATAGACGCCCAGAAACTTTGTAGAGACCTTTATCCAACTCAACTTATAACATATAAAAGTGCGTTTCTTTTGAAGTTGTCGAAAGCTGCTTTAAAGTCTACCTACATAAAATGCAATAAAGTTTATTTTTTCTTCTTATAACTATATACCTTAAAGCAATAATGTTTAGGGCAAACATTTGGTCAGCCGCTGAATGTCCAAGACGAAAATCCCCTTGAAACGTACTTAGCTGATTATTGAGTTCAACAAAATTTGAGGGAGTATTTTTCTCAAGTTACAGAGAAATTATATTCCCCTACAATTTTCAATCATAAATTTATCACACTTTTAAGAACTGTAGTCAGCTAAAAATGCATCAATTTCTGTATATTTTCCAGCTCTAAGCCCAAACTGCTTAATGTTGAAAAAGCAGTTGCTTTGAAGATAATTTATTACTCTGTATTTAACGGCTTTCTCAAAAAAAGAAAAAAATACAAAACACATTTCATTCTTTTTCATTTTTTTAAGAATATGAATAATTCAGCAATTTCTAAAATTTTTGGGAAAACATATGAAAATACTTCTTTTTTTAAATAAAAGAGATAAATTATGAACTTTATTAAAGCAAACCTTTTAAATAAAAGAATTTGGAAAACTATTAGAAAAACTAGTCGATAATTAAGAATTATCTAAGACTTTAAAAACACTTTGAATTTTAAATTTCGTAGTTAACGAAACTATGTGATTGAAAACAAGTTTTGAAACAAAGTTTTGAAAAATTTACAGTCGAATTGTTAATTTCTGTCTTGACGATTGTATCTTCAGCAATTTTTTAAGTAGGCTCAAGGTCAATTTTCGGTTGTTATTTTATATGTTGTATGTTGTGACGTTTCGGATGTGAAATCAGAAATACATAGTTTTTGCTGATTATTTCGTTGATCATGCAGCATTCTTTGCTTAAATCACCCTTTGCTTTGTAGAACTTGTCCATATAAAGACTCTTTTTCGAGATTGGAATTTCAAGCTTAACTTCTTTATTAAGTTTATGTAAATCCTAGTTTTCATATTATACAACATTATTTGGTTGTTTCTTATGCTTACCCCTCAATTTATTTTTAAAATCAATTTGGTTAATAAAAAAAACATTTCAAATGGAAAACATAATTACTCGTACCTAAATATTTATCTTTTACTTAAAAAGCCCAAAAAACCTGACTAAATGCAATGGTTTCTGTTCAGATTCCAAGTCCGTAAAACAATTTCGAAGAAGAATATTCATGGTTTCTGGTTTTCAGAATTTGATTAACTTTTGCCGAACTATTAAAGTCTTTTATTCCTTACTTAAAGATAGTTAAGATTTCGAGTTTTTAAACGACTTCTTAAAAATGTAGTTATATTTTTATTTTAAACTTGAGGAAAAATCATGTTTTTATAACAAAGCTCACCGATATTTTTTGATGTAGTTTTTTTAAAGACTTAATCTTCTTACCTGAAAAAAAAATAAAAGAAAAGATCATTAAAAATATTAAAATAAAATTCATTTCAGGTTTATTCAACATTGATAATTTAATTTAATTAAATAACAAACAAAATCATCGACCTAACATTTATTTTTAGTCTTATATCACATTTTTAAATTTTAATCATTTCCCAAAAACCTTTTGATAATTCGTGAAATTATTCCAAAAGGAATAAAATGCAGTAACCATTAACCCTTTACCGCATGGTGGCTCATATATGAGCCAAACCATTTTAGTGTGAATATCTTCGAATTTTCAACAAATTTGGTTATTTTGTGCATACAGTTTGAAATTAGTAACATAGACGCTCTATATTATATAAATAAGCGCCATCTGTGAACGAGTTGCGGGAACAATTTCTTTCGTCAAACTCGTAAAAGAGGTTGCAGTGGGTGAGAAGCGTGTTTGAGAAATTCAAAATTGTATAAAAAATATAAAAATAAAATTTAGGGTGCGAAAAAAAATTTACCAGTGAAGAAAATTATATAAATATTATTGATAATGTGAAGTTTTTCAATTTTATGAAGTAATAATTACTTATAAGTTGATAAAACTGTTTGGATCACATATGGCACACCATGCAACAAGGGTACAAAATTTGAATATTTTTTTTACCTGAATTCTTTTTTTGTTACATACATATTTAATTTTCTCATACAAAAAACAAACTGCTGGCAGCACCCCTAATGAGTTTTTAATTACGTTTTAATTACTTTTTAATTACTTTTTGTTACAACTTTCGGTGTATTGCACCAGAGGTCATGCAAAACAAGGATATTCGCACATATATATTCAACTGTATGTACAATAGGAATCAAACAATCATTATAGTTCAATTGGAATACGACAAAGATAACGGATAAAGTGAGAAAGTAGTTTTTTTTTTTAATTTTTATAACCTTCCAATTCTTTGAGTGAAAGTAAGGTAAAGAGTAAAATGATGTTGACATTTTGGTTTCGTTGTTATTTATACGAACATTACAGAAATCCGATATGGACCCACATCGGTTTTACGGAGGTATCCATACGAATATACAAAGTTTTCCCGACAACAGCAGTGACGAAGATCTTTCAGATGATGAGCACGAGGTGAACAGAGGCCAACATCTTCCTCCTCTGTATGTTCCAGAGTCTGATGGATCCGATTGGGAATCAGAAGATGACATTCCTCTATCTCAGATGGCATCTTCCTCAAGTAGAAGTGCGAGAGCCCAAAAACCCCGGTGGCGGGATGGTTTTTTGGAAAAACATGACAGTGAAACAGCATTTACTGGAGAAACGACTTTGCCTGAAGAAATAAAAAGCTTAGATACGCCAATACAATTCTTCAAGTATTTGTTGACTGATGAAATATTCAAACATATCGAACAAGAAACCATCAGATATTCCTATAACAGCGATAGAACTTGAACAGTTTGTTGGAATATGCCTTTACATGTCCATCGTACAGTTGCCGTCGACAAGGTTTTATTGGAATGAAAGTCTAGGTTACCCAAAAGTAAACAGTATAATGCCATGTAACCGGTTCGAAGAAATAAAACGGTTTATACACTTCAATACGAACTCGACGCAAGTACCGAAAGGTCAACCAGGACATGATCCTCTACACAAAATACGACCGTTCTTGGAGAAAATCAGGCAGAGACTTCTTACTGTACCTAAAGAAGAATACATGGCAGTAGATGAGCAAATCATACCAACAAAAAGCAGGTCTTCTATGCGGCAATACAACCCAAAAAAACCACACAAATGGGGATACAAAAATTTTGTTCTTAGCGGTAGCTCTGGGTTCAGCTATGACTTTGATCTTTATACTGGAGCTCAAGGACCTGTACAGTTAGTAACCGATTTGCCAAAAATAAGTACATCCAGCGACGTTGTTGTTCGACTTGCGAGAACAATTCCTGAAGGAGTCAACTACAAATTGTTCTTCGACAACTGGTATACGTCTTTGCCGCTATTGGCTTACCTGGCAAAGAAGGCGATTTTGCCGTTAGGCACAATAAAAGCCAATCGGGTTCCGGGTTACAAAGTTCCTGCAGAAAAAGAATTGAGAAAAAAAGGAAGAGGTGCAACAGTGGAAAAACTGGCGACTGTTGATAACATGGATATTTCTGTAGTTACATGGTTTGACAATAGAATTGTGAATTTGGCTTCAACATACGTTGGCAGCAAACCGTCTTCTGAAGTCCAACGCTTCAACAAAAAAGAAAAGATCTACCAAACTGTATCATGTCCAAAGGCAGTCATGACATATAATCGGCATATGGGTGGAGTTGATCTGTTGGATGCTCTTCTTGGATATTATAGAATACAAATTAGATCAAACAAATTTTACCACAGAATATTCTTCCATATGATCGATATGACAGCTGTGAATGCGTGGCTGTTGTATAGACGGACGCTCGATGGTTCTGAGGCGTGGCTGCCATTAGCAGATTTCAAGTGCGCGGTAGCTGAAGATCTATGCCATGCCAGCAAGCCAAGTACAACAAATAAACGTGGACGACGCTCTTATGTCATGGAGAATAGTATACAGTTGAAGAAATTGAAAGGACCTATTGCCATTATGCCATCCCAAGATGTACGATTAGATCAACTAGATCATCTTCCTGTTTGGACCACTAGACAGCGGTGTAAGGTTCCAGACTGCAATGGAAGATCTTTTGTGGAGTGCCGAAAATGCAAAGTAAACCTTTGCCTGAATGAGAAAAGAAATTGTTTCACGATATTCCACACTTCATAATTTTTTGAATAAATAATTGATTTAATTTGTTGAGATAATTTTTGTTCCTTTTCTGCTCAGTGTGCCATATATGATCCAAACAGGAAAACTGTAAATTTTCCACTTTTTTTTCACAAAAATGAAAATTCCTGAAACACGTGTCTTTTTAATTAACATAAACAACCACATATAATTTTTTCATCAAGAAAAAAAAAATCATGCAGTAAGGGGTTAAAAGATAACATAAACTCACTGATATTTAATTTGAGATTGAATTCGAGGTGCATTGATCTCACTTAACCTTCAACTTGATTTCTATTTTTAATTGATGATTATTTTTATAAATCTCAACAAAGTCACCAAAACATAAATATTTGAGATCCAGATCAACATTTTCGAAAATAGCAAATATCATTAATCAAAATATAAATAAACCTCAATTTATGGTAAATTAAATTTGGCCTTGGAATGGCAATCATCAAAATATGAATTTTTAATTTAAGTTCAAATATTAAATATTTGCAGTAGATATGCAAAACACATTATCTTTTTTTTTGCTCAAATTAAAATCGAATAATAATACGAGTATTATAGTAAGTAATATATTATATTATAATTAGGTGGAATAGATTAATCTGGGAATTTGCCTTTCTGTTTTGGGCCATTGTAACCAGCCATTGCTACCAGCACATTAAATAGTCAATCATTCGATTAAAAGAGGCATAAAAACCAAAAACATCTTTAAATTTAGTCAAAAAATCAGTACACAATTTCACTTACCCCAACACTGCAAGATAAGTATATAGGGTGTATTCAAGTTGGAATGATTCCTGGACATATTCAAAGAAAAACCACATGGGATGGGAAAGTGATGGGCATTATCGAACGAATTTAATTATCGATAGTTAGTAACTAACTGATTTGAACTATCGAAGTAATTCATTCAGTTAAAGTAGAATTTAGATTTAAAAGCTTATTTTTTAATAAGATAAGACAGGCATTTTTCGATAGATTAAAAAATATCCAAAAATTGCAAAAAATAAAAATTAAGATTTTGCTAGTTGTACTCGTTGAACCATTTGTAGCTCCTTATGAAGAGATTAAGACTGCAAATGTGTATATTAGATTACCAGATTCCTCAAAGAAAAACTCTCCAAGATATGGAGCCTACGTTTATGGGATAGAGCAGGTCATGTACATAGATAAGATGATGACCTGATTCTTACATTTAGCAATATTAGCCTAATCATGATAGATTGTTTTTGATTGATTTTGGAATACAGGACCACTACTCCTTGGCGCCATCGTGTGCGATTTCTGGAAATGTAGTTCAGCTTTCTACAACTCTTGTAGTACCCTTTGGCATAATGCTTAGTGCGTTGGACTGTCATGCGGAAGGTCTCGAGTTCGATTCTCAGCCGAAAGTTTTTTTCAGGGGTGTACTGCCTGTGACAGTGTCTGTGGCTTTCTAAGTGCTGCACCCATAAAGCAGCACGGATTCGATATTGGAGCGGATCAGTCGTAGCTTGGTGTTTAAGCTAAAAGAGTTGTTTTTCCATATTTTGGACAGCATTCCGAACGCAGCCTTTGCTTTCTTGATTCGGCTGTTTAAGTCCAGTTTAGTTCCGCCACCCGGAGAGACAATACTTCTAAGATATTGGAAATCATCTACCATCTCTACCCTGAGAAATATTTACTTGGATTGATGAGGGAGTTCCAAGGCTAATCCGAGTTGATCTTTAGCCCCACAATTTCTGCTTCTCTATCCACCCTTGTTGTTATGTGATGGAGATCCATGATACTATGAGAGGGTAAGCATACGTAGTCGCGTAGTCCAGATGTTTGAGGTGAGATGGCAGAGTACACTGAATTCCTCCATTTCCATTTGACAAGGCTGCGTGCAGTACGTCACTTATCACCAACAAGACAGTATTGGTGACGGTCTTGTCTAACACCACTTTGGATTTCAAACTTCTCTCACAACCTTCCTTTATGCAAGACGTGACATTTGGATCCATCATATGTAGACTTGATAATAGCAATCAATTCATCTAGGATGCCCCTCCTGCGCAAAGCAAGCCAGATAAATTCTCTATTGACACTGTAGAACGCCTTTTCAAAATCGATGAACCGCAGGTGAAGTGGTGATCGATATTCAACTCACTGTTCGATGATGATCCGCAAGGTGAGGTGTTGATGTGATACATAATGATCCACACAGGAAGATCCAGTGTGGAATCCTGCTTGTTCAGCGTCGAGTGTGTCTTCGAGGTGGTCTTTTATTCGCTCCAATACTATTCTTGTTTTATCTTGGCTACTGCAGGCAGAACACATATTCCTCTCCAGTTTTCACACTGCGTGAAATCTCCTTTCTTTGGAAGCTTGATAGTCATTCCTTTTGTCCACTCTTCAGGAAAGCTCTCTGTTTCCCAATGCGTTCAATGTTATGCGTTCTTTGCGACGACCAATATGTGGTTTTCCACACAAAGTGGTCAGTGATGTACAAACCGAGAACTGAGAGCTGTTCAGTTTCATCGAGTGGCGCTCATGGATAGCAGCATGGGTGGTGTCTTCCGATTTAACAAAAGAAGACAGCATTGTGTATTAGCAGCATTAAATTCTTCGATCAGGATTTAATGAGATTTCCATAATCTGCCGTTCTAATTCTACATCCGAAGGACAAGGACGTGAATCTGGAAACGAATATGAGAAGCTGTCGTCAGAAAACCAATTTAATGGATTAGAAGTTTCAGACAATAATCTTGATGAATATGAGAAAGAGAGTTGGGAACAAAACGGAGCCCTGAGGCACGCCAGCATTTATTTTATAATTTACAGACTTAAGCCCGTTCAATATATTAAAACATTTATGTCTAGCTTATACGGAATTGTATAGATATTCTAACTCTGAAGAGCTAGTTATCACTGTGTAACACAATAATGAACAATGTATAAGATGACTCTAGGTAGTCATTGTCTGACAAGATACGATGGGGGGAAAATGTTTTGACCTAAGTGATTTCTAAAAACAAAAAACAAAAAAAAAGTAAGCGCCATTGTTCAATTGGCGGAAGAAGATTCACCCTTTTTATGAAACTGTTAAAATACAGTGAAGACTTCTTTTGTAAGGGACATGACAATTTTGTATTTTTGTGCGTTTACACTTTAACTTTTTGAATGATCTGCGAACATACTCGTGGTTACAAACTACTGCTACCGAAATTCTAGGTTCGTGGGTGGAACTACACTACACGTCACTACATTCCACGCCGGCCGCACCGTTCAAATCGGATCTTGACAAAATCAAATTAACTCGAAAACTGAAGTCTCATGATAATTTGAAGACCCAACATTTCTCTGATTGTGCCCTGCGAAAGACTGAAGAAAATTCTGAATTTTACTGTTCACGTATGTACATTCATTTAATACTCTTTAAATAAGCTAACTAGGTTTATACGTAAAATCATAAAGGTCATTTCGAGAAAACATATTAGACCCCATCCAGTAGTTTCTAAATGTTCAAAAGATGGTTGACATTCAGCTCATCATCATTCATTCCTTTCAAAATGTATAACATTTTCAACATTCTCTATCATCGATGATGAAATAATAAGTACTAACGGCAATAAAGGAAAATAAAATATGTTTATATAAGGTGGAGACATTCCAATCGATTGTTGGATTATTTATATAATTTTCATTGCAAAATGTCACACGTACATAATTAAAAATAACAAAAGAAAAACACTCAACACAAAAATAACTCTTGTCGTGGTGTCTGTCTATCTAGATAGAAAAACTATTGTCATATACCTTTTTGACGAGAATCGATATAATAATATCAAAGGCAACGGGCATAAATATTTATTGTTGTAAAAACTTAGTTTTTTTTTTTTTTGTAAAATTCATATGTCACCTGGATTGAAAGGAAAATAAACTTAGCAATCGATATTGTTTTGTTTTTGTTTTTAATTTTTTTTTTTTGCTTCCCTTTACTTAAGACGAAAGGAATGCAGAAAATATATAAGTTGGCATATTTATTTATGTTTTCTCCTAGGTATTTGGAGAGCTCTAGCTAGCCCCTTTAACTTTTTTTTTTGTTTTATTCCTTTGAGTCACGGTGGAAATAAAATGCGGGTGTACATTTTTTTTGCATGGAATGTTTCAATACAAGTATTGCACAGTGGGGCTTTTTTTTAATTTGGAAACGAATAAGAAAAGCTGAGGTTGCCAAACAATGAAGTGGATTGGAAGTTTCAGATAAGAGATATTTTATGAATATAAGTAAAAGTGTCGGAGACACAACGTTGCCTTGGGGTACACCAGCATTAACTTTATGAATATCAGTCTTTAGTCCGGCCAGAACAACTCGAGTTTGACAGTCATTTAAGGAAGAAGGAAGGAGAGTCATCGGCACCAAATGCAAGTATTTTCGATAAAAAAAAAAGCTTCGTGTCAAGCTTTACGAAATGCTTAAGAACTAGTTGAACTATTGCTACGAAAACCGTTCTGCTGATTGTTAAACAGCGTTTCTATATGTCCTTGGAAAGAACGGATGTTAGTGGTGGGTAATTGGAGGAGTACCGGAAAGATACTCACAGAGTATGACAGATGGAAAAGCTAACGGTATGATTTTCCCGGCGTACAAGACCTCCTTTTCAGAACTTAAAGGGATATACATTCTAGATCATTGGATTTATGTATTTCAAGATCTTTGAGAAAAAAGATTCATTCCATAGAAACATTTCCACTCTTATGTATTGCCTGAAATTTCAGGCAAACTGCGTTACAAGAAAATAAGCTTTTTCCTGCGATCTGTTAAAGGAGCGTTACTGTGAACGACTGTTGAAACCGATGACTTAGAAGAGTTTTTGATATTTTTTTACAAAAGACCAAAAGTTTTACTACCTTTGGAACATTGTACTATTTTTTGACGCAGATTTTGGTCATGTAAGACCTATATACTTCGAATAAGAGCATTCCATGTATCCGCCCCTTGCCACTGCTCTTTCCGGTCTTCCTCAATGGGGATAGATTTGTAGCATCGGAAAAGATAATTTTTTTCATTCTTTGAAAATAATACTTGTTATCATATCAGCACTGGAATATAATGTTACTATCGAGGAAGCTTAGCGACCAGTTAAAGTTTCGAAGGAAGTTGGTTAGACCGTTCAATTTGGCTTTCTCATATTGCCAAACGGTTCTGTCTCCAATTTTGTGTATAACTGTGCGGTGGGTAGAGTATGAGAAATTTGCTGATATGTGGGAGTAATCCGACGTGCTTATACACTTATAGTGTATTTATCAGGATAAGATATGAGAATCAGATGAAGCGTATTTGGGGAATGAGCTGCAACGTCAGATATTCGAGTTGGCAGCAAAAATGTTTACATAATGTCCTTAGGGTGCTGTCTGACCAAAATGTCGAAGCCAGGAAGAATTGAACATTGAAATCGACTGTAATAACGATTTCGGTGCATGGGAAATGGGTGATAACTCCTAATATGGAGACAGATAAAGCATTAAATTTATTTGAAGTTATATTGCTATCAGACCAAAAACATATATAAATTAAATAAAATAAATTTGGTGGTGCAACAGCTCGGAGTGAACCAGGACCTAGTGACTTACAACTCTCAACCTTTCCTGTGTGCGTGTTACCAGGAACGGAGGGGACCTACAATTTTCTGCCGATTCCGAACAGCTAATGAGCAGCACTTTCCATGACAAGAGATACTCTTGGAGAATTTGTCAATTTCTCGCAAGAGGCAGTACACCCCTGAAAAAAAACTTTGCAGCGGCTGAGAATCGAACTCGAGACCTTCCGCATGACAGTCCAACGCACTAACCATTATGCCAAGGGGACCAAAAACATAATTGTTAAAAAAGAGAGCCAAGTTCTTCTATACAAAAACCTTTGTCTAACAAGTCAGCCGTGAAAAGTACCAAGATTAGATCTTACCAAGTTCTTACTTCATGAAGGTTTAATACCGAATGTTTAAAGTAGAATAATATTGAAACAGCTAGAATGTAATAGTGAAATTTTATTATTTTATGATTTCTGACTAAAATTTGATGGGTTCACTAGTCAAGTTTTTAAAACCTTGCGAATTGGGCATAAAAAAAACTTGCCAAGTAAGCCCATCAATGAAAACCCCAATTTTTATTTTTGGTGCTTTATATGCTTTTTGAGCCTTACCGTTCTAACAAATTTCATCATTTTACAGCAGTCGGAAGTGCTCCATTCAACAAACACCAATTCGGAGAAAGTGGGCGGATACCACGGCCCCTGAATGGAAAACCTCAAATTTTCGTCTACTTGCATGACAAGATCTACCGTTGCGCAAAATTACAAGATTCTAAGATGTCGGGAAGTGCTCCATAATTTTAATGTACTGTCATTCAGTCGGTCAGTCAGTTACGGTTTTTGTGATTTTTGAGGCCTCAGGCTACGCGTACAGTAGTGCGACAAAGCGATGCGATGGGAAAAGCGATGCGACAAGCAATTCGAGATGCGAGAATTAGATGCGACATACTGCGCACAGTTAAAGCGATTTTGTGCGGTTGAGTTGTTAATTCCTTGATAATTATTGCTACCAAAATTATCAAAAAGTTGCACCACACAACACAAGCAGTGAAATAACAATATTTTACTCGTTTGACTTTTTTTTTTGAAACCTCAAAACAAACAATAGAGCCTTCTCGCTCAAACTCGTTTGAAAAAGTGGTCAGAACAGTTTGTGTGCGTGATGCTTGCGATAGGCATGCGAGAAACTCGCAACACTCGCATCAAATATCGCTTCACTGTGCGCACGTATATAAGAATCAATGTAAGTATTTTTCTTGCACGCAAACGCTTCTCGCATCGCATCGCTTTGTCGCACTACTGTACGCGCAACCTTACATCTCAGGAACTGCTTATGCTAGAAAATTGAAATTTGGTGAGGCGCCTGTGCCTGACTAGCTTAGCAAATATTTGGAATTTAAAGTTTTTGACTTCATTTGTACTGAAGATAGGGAGAGCTCAAAAACCGCCTGAGTTTGTTCCTGTAAAAAGGGTGAGGTACCAGAGCTTGGCTGGACACTACCGTGCCCTTTCATCTAAATACGGAGTTTGCTGACAATTAATTTTAAACCATATAAAGTTAAAGCTAAAGTTAGGAGGCAACATCATAACAAATGTACACGGCAAGACCGTGGTGGGAGAAGAAAAGTGGAATTGGGGGGAATATTATTTCCCTCAGAATGTTTCCCCTCTTGAAACATTGGAAACGACAATACTTCTGTACTGTTCATTGTAATCTGACGGCTGGCCTTTTGAAATGAAAGCTTAACTCCCTATGAGACTTAATTCCCGATATCAAGTCCAATGGAGCCTTTCGGCATTATTAAAGTTGACAATTTTGAAAGATGGGAAATATTCCTAGGGAAATTTTATTCACGATAGCCCCCATTGAGTTATAACTCAATGCCAAACAAAACTTACCAGCACTTAACAGAGTGGATGTAAGAAGCAAGGAAATTCTTGATTAAACCACTAATGTTATAAAATTCTACTTGAAAATTACCCATCCTGATAGTAAATAGACTTACAAAAACAAAACTTTGACGATAAGAAATATCTTAGTTTAGTGAAAGGTATAAAACGAATTTTGACCCAACATATATACTAACAAAAGTGTTATGCTTAATATCTGCCTGTAACGCTCGCTAGTAACTGTTACGATCTATCCTTGGGCGTCCTCAAACAAAAATAAGAGCCAATAACTTTTTACTGCAAATTCCACACCAAACAGTCACTTTCAAGGGATACAATGGTTCTTCTTGTATTTCATGTGGATTCTCTGTTCTCCAGAAATACAGTTTGTTTGATTAAATAAATGGTCTTCATTATTATGATTTTCTAAATGAAATCATACACTTCTTGCACCAAGTTTAAACCGAAGAAGGAAACCGTTCAAAAATCAGCTGGCAACAACTCGTGAACGGTTTGCACTTTTTAAAAATGTTCTTCAAGTCTTTCACTAAAATTCGTTGCAATGAAAGTCTGCTGATGACTAGTTGTGTGCATTGCGACTCGTCTCTCCGAAGTCTTCGGCCGCACCAGCGATGTTCTCGGTCGAACGAGCAATACGAGACTTCTTGCGAAATCTTAAGTGGACTCAGTTTGCACGAAAACGATTGAGACAACAACGAAATTGACGCTGCGTCAAAATACCAGACAACAGAAAATTGGTAACATAAGAAGCAACAATAGTTCCACGTTCGCCAGATGCTCCTGATTGCTTGTTATCAACTTTTGATCTTTCTCTCTTCAACATTGATGTCACAAGCACAATGACAGTTGACGCCATTTGCGAAAATTAGGGTATACTCACAGTTTGTACCACCTTCTAGATATTTTGTTATGCTTGCGTGTAAACAATTACTGAGCAGACTGCAAACTTTTAAATAAAACATAGATTATATTAAAATATACCTTCTAGTAAGTTTATATTAAATTTTGAAAAAATACAGAATTAATGAACTTCTCGAACTTTTGGTTTCTAAAACACTGGATAAAGAACAAAAGTGTTAATTTGCCGATTTTAATATTAACACTTTGATTTTCCATTTTGCTTCCAATGACTAAAAAAAAAACTCAGAAAAGCTAGTCTCTTTCTACAGGTATTTTCAACTTAACAAACTTAGTTGCTCTAAGAAGGCCTCTCTAAGATAAACGGTAATGAAGCCTTTTAGAATACAAACTTCTTTATGCATATTTGACTTAAATATGATTTCAGTGATGAAAATTTAAAATTTTTAAATCCACATTAAAAGTAATTCATCCCCACTGTACGTTGTTGTCAAACCAAAAATACCTTTCTTTTTTTCGTATTTTTTGCACATTTTTTTTATCAAAATAAGTATAAATATATAAATTGTTGTCATAAAGTCAAAGAAGTATATCTTTATGCTTTGACTGACTGCCAGGCGGGCCCGGAACGTGTGACATGTTCAAATATTGACTTTGAACTCGGCGAATTGGACTCGCTCTCTTATCATGAAATATACAATAATGGCGGTCCAAAAGGCAAAATATTTTATTTTCATTTTTTATATTCAATTCAACAACGAGAAACGGTTGAAGGTAAATTGCAAAGCAAATACCCCAGATAATAATTATGATCCCATACCCAACCAAAATGTTTTGGTCTTCGACTTTGTCGTCGTCGGCTCGATCTCAGAGGTCACAAAATTGTATTTGCTTACTTGAAATTAAAAGAAAATTTCCAAATAATAATTGGACTTTAATTACCACCAGAGAGGGGCGAGGGGGTGGGGTGGTGCTCTGTCACAAAGGAGAAGCTTAAGTAGCCTGGGCGGTGTCGTTATGGTGTTGATTGATATTCAGCTTTGGGATCGATAAAAATAAAGGTGAGTATTAGATACGGTTCGTAAAGCATGAAGAAATTTAATTGAAATTTCAAAATTGTAAAGTGATTATTAATGATGATGTTGTTGAATATTTGATTTGATTATTTGTGGAACGAATTTACTCATTCGAAAAAAAAACTTAAGGATTTTAAGCAATTACTTTTCAAGTACAAGACCGATGAAATTCGTATTAAAAGTGTGATTTTAATTTTCTAAGAAAAAATAATATATATTGAGGGTTATTCAATTCGGGTGTTTTTATTTACATTGACAAAGTGATTTCTGATGCTTAAACTTAACTTATGACAGTACTCACTGTTTAACTTTTTCTTAGACTCTGCTTGCTTAACTGTATTTACCCATTTTTAATTTAACCTATCTTTGATTTGTCATTTAGTTGGGACAAATAATTTTTGGAAACCATATTTAAATTATTTCTTATACATCTATCCTATATATCCTCAGGACTACCACTAAGGGCCTCTTCTTTTAATTCTTGCGATAAACGAAATTTAATGGTCAACAAACAACAGCAATATTTCGTCTAAACATGATTTTACTCTTATTCAACTAAGTCGCAACAGTTTCTCAGGTTGGAGCTAAATAATGCCAAATGCCAATCAATGACTTCTTCTCGTAAATGCATCAAATCCACTCCTCGTCTCTACCTTCGCCATATAATCAATCTACATATAGCATTAAGTCGATTAGCGACATTGATTTATATATATGTATGTGACACAAATCGATTATATAGTTCGCAACAAGACTAACCTGGTGTCAATATACGGTTGTCTAATCTCTAAGGGACTTAATAGTTCTAAAAAATCCATTCATGTATTTATTTGTGATTACTTAAAAACTGTAAGATACAGTATAATAAGTTAATCCTAAGCTAATTTTACAAAATACGTGTTTGCACAGGTGTTAATAATCGAGTTACCCACAAGGTACAGAGCACGGCAAATACTCTTCCAATGAGGTTATTAATATGGTTAGGTTAAGTAAGCTAGGTGTCAAGATTAATCTCAAGACTTTTTGGTGTTTCAACATAATTCGATGGGTACATTGCACGATCGAACGAAAATAAGAGAGATCTAAATTATTTCTTGAAACCACCAGACATTTAGACTTTAAAAAAAGCCATTAAGATTGGACCAGTGAACTATTTTTTTGTCAATTTTCTTTAAAATTTAAAGCACCATGTTCAATGAGCCCATAGCTGGAGTATAATTGTACATCATCAGCATAAGAGTACATTCATTAATTTAGAAGAAATCTCATTAACGTACATCGAAAACAAAAATAAGGGACCGAAAATGGAACCTTGAGGGACTTGAACTGTTTGTAAGGTAAAAAAAAAAATAAAAATACGAGGCCATAACGGCTCGTAGAGAACTTATACCTAGTGACTTACAATTCTAAACTATTCATGTGTGTGTGTTACCAGGAATGGAGGGGATCTAAAATTTTCTGCCAATTCCGAACGGCTAATGAGCAGCACTTTTCATGATAAGAGTACTCTTAGAGGATTTGTGAATTCCTCCCTTGTTTGCAGAGGCTGAGAATCAAACCCCAAGAAGGCAGTACAAAAATAACTTTGCAGCGCCTGACTGAAAGTTGTATAGCGTAATTTGACATCATTGACTGCGTCGAAAGACTTTAAAAAGTCAAGAAGTCCATCCAGTTAAAGACAATACGAGAAATCCAACTTATTTTCGTATCTTTAACTGGTCACTATGTTTCCTCGACAATGACGTTGATGCCAGTGCCGATATGATAACAGATGCATACTTTTATTTCTAACAGAATTAAGACTAAAATTCTAAAAAAAAAATCTTAGTTCCATATGATCTGTAAAGGAGCTATCAAGTTGTGAAGTAAATTTCCGTTCTTACAACTCAAAACCAACTGAGAGAAATCAGAAAAAGGATCAGCAATTTAGAAATCGTGTAGAGCTGTAATGAATGGAACCAAATTCATAGATGGACAAAAATGAAGGTAACAAAATTCATGCAATCTCCCAAGGGCAGTTAGCATTTCTGGTCATTTGTGAAGAACGTAAAAACTTTCAATTTCATCTTCGTTTCCTAGGCTCATCTACTACGACAACCCGATAACTGGCTCTTAATATAAGGCAAATGAACTTGCAGTTCATTTTGCTGCTAGCTCGACGTTGCTTGACAGCAGCATTAATCATTCTGTTCTTGAGAACTTAAATCATTCAAGAGCCCTTCGAGATCTAGATATAAGCAAATCCGATGGTCCTGATGGTATTCCGCTAATTCTTTTGCAAAGGTATTTTTCATTGCTGGCAAAACAATAGCGTAAAACTAAACATCGCTCCTACTGCTCTGGGATCTTCCTTAGAAGATGAAAAAATGTATGACTTACTTGAAAACTAAATAACTAAAGAAAACGCTGGTGTACCGCAGGGCTCCATTTTATCTCCTAGTCTCCCTCCCCTCAATTAGTTCACCCGTGATTAAATTAAGTGTCCATTAAAGGGAATTGACCACAATGAAGATTAAGATAAATGATCATTAATGCATATAAGAAATAGAGTCGGAGATAATACAGAGCCCTGTGGTATACCAGCATTTATTTTGTGGATGTCAGACTTGATGGAACACAATACAAGCAATCGTCCTTATTGCTTGGACATGCCTTCTGTCCAATGCACAGTGGTTTCGCCCATACGACAAAAATAAAAAATGAAAGCAATTGTTTTTTGTGTCAAGTGTATTTTTCTAATAGATTACAGTTCAATATTTACCGTTGCAAGTATTTTGATATACATGTCACGTGTTATCTGTTTTATTTTCGCTTTCAAAGTGAGCCAAATATTTAATTTTTTGTGAAAATAAATGTAAATAATTGTGAGTAGTTTGAAGTGAATTTTTTTAAATAAAAGTTATATAATTGCAATTTTTTCGCAATGGAATTACAAAAGTAAGGTATTTAGAGTATTTTATTAATTCGTTGTCAATATTTGGATGTTTGGTTTATAATTAATGTTAGTAAAACCGTGTACCATTTTAGTGTTTTTTGTCATTTTGTTCAATGTTTAAATAAAGTTTTAATATAGTAATTAGCCGCACATAGCGGTAACAAACCTTGTGCTATATAGTGTGAATAGTCAGCTTTTAGAAAAACCTTATCTTGGCACCCACAATCACCCACAACCAGCACAATTATTGTTTTAGTTTCACGTTTTTGAGCAAAAACGATTTCTTTTTTCTATACAAATTTTCTTTAGGGACGAAGAAGTATTTTTGCTTGGTATCAACAAAGAATATCTACAAAATTTGGTCAACGAAAAACGGCGAGTTGGGTGAAAAAAAACACAGGTTTTCAATACCGTTATGGATAATATAAGTTAGAGATGGGAAAAACCGGACAGGGAAACCGGACGGTTAAAACCGAAACCGGTTATTTTGTTTAAATTTACCCGGTTTTCACCGGAGATTTTTTTATCTCGGTTAAAACCGGTGTTTTTTTTTTAAATCCAATAACCGGGAAACCGGTTATTTACTTTGGTACCACAGAAATAAAAAAATTTAGAAAACGTCTTTTAAACAAAATTTCCTTGTCTCATAAGAACTGCACTTGTGTGCAACGTTATTCACCACTTCCATCTTTTCTTTTATAGAGTAATTAAGTGTAGTGGTAGGAAAGTGAAATCTTTTTAAACTACACACTATCGCAAAATTGCGTTGTATTGTTTGTATATTATTGTGTAAATGTAATAGTGTGGAAAAAATACCGTGTCCGCTTAAGGAAATTCTACATTCTACAAATGTAACCGTGTAAGTAGGCGTGTCAGTGGGCTGAAATTTTCTTTAGTGATTTCTTACGATGTGTTATATCATATCTGAAAGTTTCTTTACAATCGGACATGTGGTTCGAAAGTTATTGAATTATGACGTCGTCTCCATACAACCCAAACCACTGTGCAATGTCATGGAAACAGTGAATTATTATCTGCAAAAGAAATTTACCGGCAGTATATCTTTTGTACAGCAATAGGTCCACTGGTGATCTTATGGAAAAGTGGAAAAAGTATGATTATTACATATGACTTTTGAAAAGCAATATAGTTTGGGATCAAACTCTTTTATGAAAAATTTGTGAATGGGGTACTGTTCAAAAGATCCACATTGGACGATTTAAGAAAAAGTCAAAAACTAATGTTGGATGTGCCGCAGGGCTCTGTTTAGTCACCAACTTTCTTTCATACGCTCTTAAAAGATATATTTCTGATACTTTTCATGTTCGCTTCTAGTACCACATACCCATTCTTGAGATATGGAACTTTGACTCTCGAATATAAGCTCGTTAATCTTTGATCTCGAGAGCATCATTTGGAAGAAAGCTGATACTTATAAATCCCATTGTATGCTCCTCGATGACTGATTAACTCTTCGCTTCTATTTTTTTTTTTTTTACTTCCAGATTTAAAACTTCAAAGTTTTTCGAAAACAAATTTGGAACTTTAACATGGTTGAGTGCCAGGATATGAACATGTGTTTCTTGCAAACTTCCACTCAAGTTCACATGAACCCTGATTTAACTTTCAATTTCAATGGCGTTGATTTTTGTTAAACCTACCAACTACATATATACAAAACCACTTGTGTAAAAATAATTCGAAAATGTTGCACTACAAAAAGAGGACTTTTTTCCAAAACCCAGCAGACACCCTTTGCGTGATATAAAGATAGACATTCAGCTGGTGAATTATAAACGATATACCGCATCTGCTGGCATCGGGGGCATGCGGACAGGAAGAACTGCACCGCAGCACTTTAGCACCGCATGCTGTTGATGCTCTTGTTAGGCTGGTTGGTCGCCTGTCTGTAGTCCACTATAGGTAGTACTGGCATTAGGGCTTGACCATCACCACACCACTATTGACCGCGTAGTCGTCGTTGTAGTCGACGCGACAAGGATTCAACATTTGGCTGGCAATTAAAAATGCTTTTGAATCTTTTTTTTTTAATCCTTGTGCAAATGTTGGACACGACGCTCAAGGCGTAGGCAGGCAGGACAGGGCAGGATGGCAATGAAATTCCAATCGAGGTAATAAAATAAAGTCTAAAACTTTTTTGTTTTTGCTGTTTGGCTGGATTGCTGCTGCATGCATCACAATTTTTGCACTTCAGCCCCGATTGGGGTTGCGTTTTTACTTTAGTATCTTTTTCGAGAATCGTAGAGTGCAATTATTCGGAACTTCAAAAGGCATCTCGCATCCACGATGAAATCCTAGCCCCATGAAGCACGAACCGTGCATACTCGTGCATATTGCATTGGTCTGGTTTAAGCCTGAACTGGGCTATGGAAATGTCTCGATTTCTGCCGCCGCCGCCGCCCGCCTTCGCCATCGCCATCTCTGATGTCTGAGTTGAAGTGATTTGTAGTTGAACGCTGGAAAAAAGTCTTTGTGTCGTAAATTGGGAGTACTAGGTCGATGAGCGTGGGATTTGTACATCAATTGATAAGGTTTCAATGGGACTACGATACGAGACGATGGACGGCGACACGACAGCTGCTTTTGTTTGAAACTTCAAAAGAAAAGCGAAAGCTTTGACTTTTTGTCGATCTAAAAAGGTTGCTAATTTATAAAAAACAATCTTTTGTGTTTTTGTGGTTTTAGGTTACTCTATAAAAAAAGCCTTTTTACAAACGAAAAGGTTATAAATCGGCAGACAAAAGCCGTGTTGGCCATCAGATTTGGTCAAACACCTTCGTGTGACCGCAGATTTATAATAACAAAAATAGAATTCCTAACCTCCTCGTTGGAAAGCCTCGAGCAAAAAAGAAAAAATAACACCTCAGTCTGTCCTCAAACCAGAAAACTTTGACCATTAATTACCGTAACCACAAACTCATACCCTTTTTGGAATGATACTTTCCCCCTGCGATGATAGTTGAATTGGTCATATTTTTCGAAAGCATAATTCAATTGTAAACATGAAAAGGGGAATATCTACAAGGGGATGTTGTTTTGTAATGTTTGGCTGATGGACAAACGATTTCGCTCGACCTCTTTCCCAGTCTAGAACGGAGGCTAACCTTGATTATGCTGGTTCATTATTATTTTGCGGTTATTTACTTTGAATGGAATAAGGTTTTAATTGCTTAATTTTGAATAGGGACAAACAGGTTGCAGATTGTTTGTGAACAATATGAAGCTTCAAAGTGGGTTTGGTCTTAAGCTCACATCAAATGCTCTTAAAATAGATTATTATTACAGCAACAAGCACTTAATATGTTCAAGAAAGTCAAAGATTAAATAGAAATCCTTGGAATGACTTGAACAAACATTTGAAAATTGAATGAATGGTTTTGTATCTTGCGGACAAACATTCTTAGTCGATTTTGCTTTTCTTTACGATTGGGAGAGGTTTTTAGGTCCCACGATTGCATTTAAAGGTCTAATGATTGAACTATTCCAAAATATGGCAGTAGGCTAGATAAACATCTCCATTACAATTGATCAAGTCTTTGAAAAACCAGTTGCTTGCCGATTTGTAAAATGTTCAGGAAAAAGTAGTAACTTTAAAGTCTAATGGCTGATTCATCTGTCATATTGAACTGCAGGAAAGGAAATTATCAATTGAGATGTTCCATACATACATAGGAAGCAGGGCAAAGTTCTGAAGGTTTTCTTCGAAGAAAAGAGAAGAAGTTGAAGGAAATGCCCAAGAATTCCAATATTTGGGTAGGTGCTCCAATAACCCACTTGAGTCTCTTTGATAAAATCCAAAACAGAATTTTAAAAATGAAATATGATAGAACTGAAATAGGTTTATAGTGAGCACCTGTCTTTACGACCTAATCTCACTACTTGGCCTACCAAGCACTGCAGTCCCAGGACATGGTCCCAGTTGTATTTTTATCTTTGGAAGAAAGGCTACCACCCCTTTCCAGCAGGGGCCAGATATTGATTCCTTGACAAACCAACTCCACATCGCCACTAAATGCTTCATACGGTCGTCTCGGAGCACAAACCAGCTTCCATACTGTTCCAAATTTGCACTGTGTAGGCAGTACCACCTTTGGTCCGGATCTAATTATGTATCTATTGTGTGGTTACAATAGCCAACTGCGTGTCTTAGTTGGTGTAACCACAACCAAATCGAGCTCTCTTTACAGGGGGCCTACCCGATTAGAGACCAAGGTTTTACACCTTGGGGGATCTAATTAGCGGGAATTTAATCAATCTCATTATTCCCGAGGTGCACAATTAGGGTTTTTTTGTTCATTTAAATATTCTGAAGTTATTTTAAAAATATCTCTAATAATATAGCAGGCGCTTAATAAATTAAGCAAATGGATTAGAAACAAACGCCGTGGTGCAGACCATAGCTGACCGAAGCCAACCACAATCTGCACCGATATTTTAGATTAGTCTTTTTCGCCCTACAACAACTATAGGAACGATAGTCCTAAGCAATCTTTCTTAATCTTTATGAAATATGAAAGAAATGCATTCATCTCTCGAGCATCGTCGTATTGTTTCCTGTTTCACTATTTAACCGTTTTTTTTTTATTAACAGTGTTCTAGGGAAATAGCCAGTTGCATTTAGCCCCTTAAACAATTCAAACCAAATACTCGTGTTTCATGGAATCCCCATCAGTTTACCATTGAGCCTCATTTCGAACGTACATACATACATTTAAGTTAAGAGATTATTTCTTAAGCCGCACTTCACGAATGTGAACTGCTTTACCCAACTCAGTATTTCAGACTCTTCTAATTTCCTGAACTCTCGCAATCTGCTCAAACATTTTAAGGATATTCATAAACCCTTTATACAAATTAATAGGGCTAAGAAATTATGTAATGGAATTGTAAGGGTTTTTTTCAATAAGGACACAGCAATAAAATTCAGAGTTTTGATGAATTTATACAAAGACGTTAGTTGTTGAGTTATTTCTATCTTGAAATAAGATCTGATATGAAAATTTCCCCACAATAAGTAGAGAGCAGTAATAATTTTCAAGCGTTGACCTTTCTTAAACTTAACCTAGACTAAACCCAGACTGACATTTTGACATTGACTGACCATAAAGAAAGTTAGAAGGTGCGTTTTTATATACAAAAATAAAATTTTAACGTCCCATCAAACAACCCGCTATTTATTCCCCAAAGTTACATTTTTAATAAATTACACAAAAGGCGCCAAAAAGGATAAAAATTGTGTTTTTTTGTCTCACTTTTAGGTGGGAGGACGATTTTCTAGAAAATTTCAATAAACCCGAAAAGAAATTATGAAAAAATCTACAGCAACAGTTCCTATAACCATTCGAGTTTTTTTTTAATCCAATAGCAAATCAATAAAACTTAAGCGCAAATATATTTAACCCAAGCAGAAAAACATTAAATCCAAACGCAAATCGATTTAAGCTCTTGTAAATTAATTTAAATTGCTAAGGGTTTAAATTTAAATCGATTTTGGTTTGGGTTAAATGTATTTGCGTTTGGGTTAAATTAATTTAATTTAATCCTTTTACGTTTAAGTTAAATTGATTGAATAAATTAGCGAATGGTTGTATCAAATTATTTTCAATAATAGTTTTTGGAGAAATTTGTTAAATAATTTTTAATTACTTGAAAATTTTTGAGGAGTAATAATTGGATTAACTGTCAATAATTTGTCGTGAAACAAATAATTTGTCGTTCTTAATTAAACAAAAATAACTACTGCTAAAGCTAATCTTACCGAAATAATCGAATGCATACAGAATAGTCGTAAATTCATCGTAAAATTGTCGTGAAACAAAAACATAAATTGAATTTGCTTTTTCAACTAAAACCTGGCAATGCTCACTTGACAGTCAAGTTAAAACAAAGTCATCACTGGTAAGAATAAATTAATGTTAATAGAACGATAAATCCTGATTTTTTTTTTGATTTCTTTAAAATATAATTTCTTGTTCACGAATGAATCAAATCGTCTGCGATATGATACGTTCCCAAATATAGATTGTTCCCTTTAACAGTTCGTTTCAAATCGTCTGCGATATGATACGTTCCCAAATATAGATTGTTCCCTTTAACAGTTCGTTTCAAATCGTCTGCGATATGATACGTTCCCAAATATAGATTGTTCCCTTTAACAGTTCGTTTCTGTTGTTTTTTTGTCGAAAAGAAATAGAAATTTTAAAATGAGTGGTCTTAAGTGGATTAAATCAAAACTGATCTACTTTTTTCCTTACGAACGCACTGACCCACCGATAGGTGCTTATTGTTGCCTGAGTCGTTTAAATTAGGACTTTATACTTTGGTATGATATAACAGTTAATAAATCAGTTTCTTGACAATAAGAGACATATTTTACCAATTTCAAAAGAATATAATTGATTTTTTTTAAATATTTTATTTCGATGAAGAATGATTCGTTGTACGGATCTTTTTAGTTCGTGAGGAGCGCCAAAAGGGATTTGGTTTGTTAGTAAGAGTGTTATATATTTTTAGAGTCTTTTAAATAGCATTGGTCGTGAATGAATGATGAAGTTTGTTATTTTATGATTCCCGAGTGATATGTTGCGAAACCTGATAGAAATACCATCTTTATATATACATATGTATATATAAAAAAAAAAAAAAAACACTCGCGAGAGTTTTATAACAATATTAGTAAGTTACTAACAATATTTACTCGAAGAAGCGCGTTCGTAAAAAGTATGAAGAGAACCGGACCAAGTTTTGACCCCTGTAGTACATCATTTGTATTTAAGTTAATATGACAATAATTTGAATAAGGTGCTTGTCAGATTAAAAATCCATAAGTAAATTAAGGCTTATGCAACTTACGTTTAGAAAGAATGTATTTATATATAACAAGCGATATTTTAGTGCAAATTTTAACTGAATAACCGGGGATAGACCTAAAACCTATGGCTTCCATGAAATTACTTACTACATATATTTGCTGAATATGTGAAAATTTATGATGACATAAAGTGAAGTTGTAAATCTAACATGGGCCAATAGTGTGGTTTTGAAAGGCTCTTGTATTAAAGTTGAGCAAGCTACTGCGTGCTTTTAGTATAAGACTTATCATTCTTGTCGATTCGTATCTAGAAAATAGTAAGGTATGTCACATTAAGATATATTACAATATTCATCTTGAATCTGCGATTGTTGATAGCTGTATATGGAAGTGCTTCAGTTCTTCTCCCTAAAAGCTTTCTTAAAATCATATTTTGTGAACTGTGCCTCTCAGATTTAGTGGATGGAAAGGTAAGTGCAATTGCGTTTTCTGAAAAAAGCTCTCGCCATTCATAAGTCCAGTAGACGTTCTTCACTACGAGTATTATAATTTCCGATATGATTTCGGGAGCTCTATTATTCGATATATCCTCAGCTCTGGATATGAATAAAAAGTGAAGTAGAGTTGTCAGGAAAGATTTTGAAAGCTCCGTTTCTTTAAAGGTCTTTTATTAAGCTTTTCTTATCTTTAAAATTATGTGAATAAACTGAGTGAGATTTGATTGAATTTTTGTATTTATTCAGCAGGCCCATGTATGCCATTATGTATACTCGTAACATAAATTATCATTCAAATTTCCGCTGCGGCTTTCCTAGGTGGCGCACTTCCGAAACATCCAAATTCCCATAATTCTGGTGCATT
The DNA here is from genome assembly GCA_963931855.1 of Philhelius festivus. Classification (NCBI taxonomy): domain Eukaryota; kingdom Metazoa; phylum Arthropoda; class Insecta; order Diptera; family Syrphidae; genus Philhelius; species Philhelius festivus. The sequence continues at coordinate 215,127,612 of OZ007555.1, read as the reverse complement.
ATTCAAGCTGAATTTGAACAATGGCATTGATTATGTTGGCTTTCAAAACAATTGTGGTTTATTGCTATAAGCCTGTGACAAGAAAATGTCCAACGAGTTCAAATCGCACGATTTCGGAGGCTAATTCGGAGGTCACTCGTGCAAAATGTCCCTTCTGGTACAGACTGTGTGGTACCCAGCGCTCTTTTGTTAAAACCACATGTTGAACAAAAGAAATTGGTTATCATTAACATCGACCGATGTTGTTGACGAAGATTGTCTGGCCAACGTGTCTTTCTCAAAGAAGTAAGGACCGATGATGTAGAGGAATTCTCATTAGTCCAGAAATAAACCTCCTAGCCGAATATGATTTTTCGACCGAAATTGTGACGAAATGTTGCTCGAACAGAAGACTCACTTTCATCAAACAATTTAACTATTTATTATTTTTATTTTGATAGCGTTCAACTATCTCCAGATTAATAAATGACAGCCAATTTGACAGATGAAAAATATGGCCGCAATAACCTGCCAAAGTTCGAAAATCTACATTGGATAGCCCATTATCATTGAAGCTCCGACCAATCAAAATAAAAGATCCAATGTCAATGTCCAAAGAAGTTCCAGAAATACGTTTTTGCAACTGAAGTTAAAGCTGTAGGGCTGATGTCGACTGCCTCTACTTCCAGTTGTTATGTTCGTGTCACCAAAGAGGAAAAAATTATCCAGATCTGTTTTAGAAAAAACGAATTAGTCAAATCTGTTCTCCAGTGACTGCAATCGATGTAAATGCTAAAAAATATTAAATTACAATTTTAACTACAAGTGTTTCATTTAACTTTATTTTTTTAAGGCATGAAATATTTTCAGAAATGCGTTTATATTTTAAGGTTCTTTATAACATCTATGACTTAAAACTATGCTTAGCCCTCAAGACATACTTTAGTACAATTTTTCTAACCTTACTGAAAATACATTCTAATATAAATGCCCCTGTTGAAATTGCCAATCCAATCATCAAACAACTTTGAGCAAACTGCAAATGATGCAATGTCAGTGGAACGTGAAGACCTCTATGTGCATCCTCATCATCTGTATATATCTCCTTCCCAAAACCTCCAGCCTTTGCCTGGTAAATAACATCTGAATCCCACTTCTGAATTAAGCCAGTTTGTGTTATTTCAATTATGAAATTATTTAAAATTTCTTTGAATAGAGAATGATATGGGATCAAAAATCCAATGTAATTACTGTTGATGATTTCTCGAGCCCTGCGAAATAAGCTCTTTCTATACAAAGATTGAAATCTCATGTAATACTGACATCTATCTGCATCTGAGGCATAGGCAAAGCTTGTGTTACGCATGGACATAAATTGGGAAATAAAGAACTTTTCGGGAGTAGGTAGAACAATCTTTTCAAAGCCTTTTGGATAGTAATCATCTCTTATTTTTGTCCATCTGAAAGTTGAAATCATAACCGAAATATTGTTGTCCACTAGGTCTTGAATGGTGTCAAATTGTTTTATTTTGATGTACACTGTCAGAAATGATTGGAAAAGGCTCCCAAACAATCTTCCAATTATAAATGCTAAGCAAAGTACGACCAAGTAAAAGCGATAGCAAGATGTAATTGGTCTTTCTGTAGGCAAATTCAGCAGAATTAGATAGGTTATGCTGAAACAAGACCAAATGTCTGCCCTTGGAGTTGTCAATGAGTCAAGGATGAATTTGGAAAATATTATAAGCCCAAGCGAGAGTCCAATGCAAATCCAAACTTCCGATGAAAATGGCCTTTGGAAGTACTCATGCGGGGAAATCAAGCCATTGCACGGCACCATTATGATAAGTTCTTCAACTCTGACTGGATAGCTGATGTCGAGTTTAGGTTGCTGAAAGTATACATTCATGCTTATATCGATATCGTGGTTAATAGTAGCATTTGCCACAGCTTCGACATTGAGATAAGTTGAATTGTTAAGAATTATTTCCTCAAATGTTCCATTGTATCGCTTCAGAAAGTGGAGAAATAATTGACCAACCCGTCCACCAATACGTCTTTGTCCACCTTCATGTGGGTACCAAAATGTTCTTGGCGCATCCGCTTGAATAGTTGTTCGAATGGCAAAACCATTAAGATCTTTCAAGGCATCTGGAAGATGGCCGTTTTCGACGAGTTGTTCAACTGAATTTTGTGCGAATGGTAGATACGCATAAGATGAGGAATTACCAATAATTCCAAAGATTCTTGTAAACCTCCTTGCGCCAAAGAAACAAAAGTATTGATTTAAGTTTTCAAACGTTATGGCGGAAACTATAACAAATTTTCGCACCAGAAGATTTTCTATAATTTGGGGCAACACTTTCGAATAAATTTGGTCTTTCTCGGGAACTTGGAAAACGATAATACCATTTCTACCTTGCCCAAATTCTTCTGTATATTCAGTATTAAAAGTCAATATTGGAATCGAAACTTCTTCTTTCATAAAGTCGGACAAGAAATCTCCATCAATTCCGATGAAATTCACGGTCGCTGAATCACTTTTTCCATGAACTCTGACAATTAATTGACGCAAATCACTGCTATGACCAAAAACACCCGTAATGAGCGATATAAATGTTATGGATTTTAAAGTGAGCATTTTTCTGTCCGATCGGACAGCAAGTGGAAATATAACTGAAATTAATTTCAAGAATTGGACGAGCTATATATAATGCTGCGAATTTTCCTATTTGGATTGATAGATGTGCAAATAGCACTTGAAATAGAAATCGAATATTACCGGTATTATATTTTTTGAATTAAAATTCATTATCTGCTTCAATACTTCGGTTATAGATGGATGTGTTGATTAATATCTTTCAAAAAAAAAAAAAAAAAACTGGAGGAAATTAAGTGTTATGGAATATAGATTCAATCGTTATTATAAGCAATTTGACGAATCACTCATAAGGGAACAGCTTCGGGCGAACATTGAATTTAATCGCTGAAATAAAATATAAAATGCTTGACTGTGTCGTACGAACTAGCTCTTCTATTTAGGAGCAAGTTGATGTTGGAGACAAATTTCCAAGTTTCATAAAAGTCGGTCTTGTGGTTTCCGAAATTTAGAGTTTTCAAAAAAATACTAGAACACAATATTATTAGAAGTTTATGGAAAAATCTATTAAAATCAGTTGTACGGTTTGCGAGAAAATCGAATAAAACAAAGCCTCACTTGTGGTTGTTTAAGATTTTTTGATGTAATAGTTTTAACAAATGTCCTAAGTAATGTCAGAAGTGGGATCTACCTTTAAGTTTACATGAAATGATTTTGCAGGTACGAGTATATATTATAGCTTTTAATCAAAGTTGACAATATCCCTGGGGTGTTATTTTGACTTGCGATTTAATAGACTGGACTATAGCCAGTATTGTCTTGTATGAACCCTTATGTTTGCTCCTAAACAAAAATATATTAAAATATATCAAGAGAACAATTGCAAATGTTAAACAAGCATATTTCAAGACAGTCAATATGGACGTTTTTGCGCCAACAATGATGTCTGAATTATTTGCTCTTTAGATACTTTTTGGGAAGTTTATAAAACATAATTTCCTTTTATTCATTTCGACATTTTTCCTATTAAAATTGAAAGCTGTTCCAAAACTCGATGTTTCAATCTACTGTCCAACTTAAAAGCTATAGGTTATCCCAAAATTATTTAAAAAAAATTCATTTATAAAAATTGGCCCTTCCTTCTCAAAGGAAGACAAATCTTAATGATTTTCAGTAATCATGTTCTAAGTTGTTTCAAAAGTGGATCTGAACATGATGTCATTTAAACCGAATTCTACAAAAACTTGAATCGAATAATAATAAAAATGTTGATGCAAAAGTTGCAGAAATTAGGTTGTCATTCTAATCTATTGAGTATATCTCATCAAATTCATGTTTTCTCTAGTGTTCCACAAGGAAGCTACCTGGGACCGCTTTTGTTTTTAATTTCAATAAATGACATTCCACTTCATATAAAATTTTCTCCAAAATTAGCTTGTTTTCTCAAAAGTTTGTGTTCCTCATGGGAGCCACCTGAGACCGCTTTTCCTTTTATTTTAAATAAATGATATTCCAGTTCATATCCGGTTGTCTAAAAAGTTGGTGTTCCGAAAGGGATCTACCGGAGACCTCTTATGATACTTGTAAATTTATAATAAATAATATTTTATTTCATAGCAGGTTTTTTCAAAAATTGTTGCTTCGTAATGTAATGACCTTAGAAATAGTCTATCTTATAAATTCCTTTTCAGATTGTATTCTCCTTCAAGAAGACCTAAATCGACTTGATGAGTTTTGTAAGAAAAATTATTTCTTTTCAAAATAGAAAATTATGTAATTTTTTCTCAACTAGTCTACCATCTTTTATTCTTATAAGACTGATGACATACCAATTTGCAAAATAGAAGAAAAGAAAGATCTTGGCGTAATATTTGATCTTAAACTAAATTTAAATCTGCACATTTACTACATAGAAGCTAAAACTAAAATTCTGTGCCCTAGCATTCTTCATTTCTAGAAATACTGAGAGCTTTTCGGCTTCTTGGATTCAAGGACAATGGCTATGGGGTACATTTTGCTTCAACGGCAATAAACAGCATTGAGTGTTGGAAGCATTTATATACCCCATTTAAAAATGCTGTAAAGTTCGGAGTTTAATAAGCGTATCATACCGTTACCGTTACAATTCTAAACGAGATGAACGTTCATTTAAGAATGAGGATAAAAAGTTGAGGGAAAAGTCGTCAGCAAGCCAAGTTAGTAAAGTAGAAGTTTCAGACAAGAGATTATTTGTAAAAAATGAGAAAGAGAGTTGGAGAAAAAACAGAGCCCTGCGGCACACCAACGTGTATTTAGTTTATAAATTAGTCATATCTGGAAAATATCCAATACAACTTGTATTGATATTGAGTGATCGGAAAGCTAACTTCTAATCCAACAAAGAAAAGATGCATCCATACCAAATGCACTCATTTTCTTTAAGAGAGCTTGAATTATCAAAGATCTGTTCCACGATTTCTGCAAAAGCCGTATTGCCGTTTCTTTATGGACCTTTCGGTCTTCGAGATTTTCTTTAGCTGATAATTAGCGATTCCAAGAACTTTCAAAGAAGGGGAGTAAGTGCAATCGGTCGGCAGGAGCAGGGGGAGGAAGGGTCACCTGTTTTAGGAACAGGCTAGACAAATATTATTTTCCATTTTCTCCGGAAGATTCCAGAACAGTAGGAGCTATGGAGATCTTTCGCAATGGTTTGCCAGCGAGGAAGAATTGGATGTTTACCACCAGGACCAGTGGATTTGTTTAGATCGAGATCTCGAAGGGACCTTGCAACGAGTGCAGAAATATACATGTCCCATTGAATGATTTACGGTCTCAAGTACAGGAGGGTTAAGGTTGTTGTCTGGCAACGTAGATCTGCCAGAGAAATGAGCACCAAGTACATTTGCCTTCTCATAATGACACAAATGACACAATAAAAAGCCTTACTTCCAGAATGCATCTCAGTGAGTCAACGCTGAGTAATTCATTTTGGAGGTAAGCGTTGGTAAGTTCCAGGTAGGTATCTGGGAACTCAAGGAGTCCAATTCAGTCTGAAGGTCAAGTTATCATGTTGTTGCTGTAGATGAGCGTTGGAACTGAAGATGATGATTTTTTTTTAATTCTTGACAAATAACCGGACATCTTTAATGCCTTTGGGACATTGCAGGATTTTTTTCCGGAATTGGGTTAACTTTCTACGAGCCGAAACTTACTTCCCTCAACCTGATAGCTTTTTTACGGCTTGTATCGAGCCAAGATTTGTCTATCTGTTTTACACTCTTAATTCTGTTAGAAATAAAAGTACGCATCCCAAGAAAAACGAGGAAACCCAGTGACCAGTTAAAGATGTGAAAAAAAAGTTATTAAGACCGTCCTAGTTGGCTTTCTGCTATAGTCAAACGGTTCTCGTGTGATGTTTCTCTTTAACTGGATTGATGGGACACCAGAGATTGGCGTTTACTTTTCAGGGTGAGAAGTAAGAAACAAGTTGAGAGTGTGGGTCTTTTTCCCAGGAAGATCTGGTATTCGATTGGACTCATCTACACGCTGAATAAGGTCGTGCATATCAGCAAAGATTGAGTGTTGTCTCGAATTAAAGTCGACAGCAATAAAAATTTCACTGCGAGGGTACAGAGGAAAACAATTCAAGAAATATTTTGGTATCAAACAAAATGGCGCACTTCAGCCCTAATTGGGCCTCAGGGCTAGACCGCCAGAGGTTCCTATTTTAACCTAAAAGAATTTCAAAATCATAATTTCCCTATGTGGATTTTTTTTCCAGAAACCAGTTTTATTACAATCATTTAGGAAATCACAGGTGCGATGTTTAATCAAAATCGTCATACGTCGATTTGGAATATTGACCTACATACACTCAGTATGTCGAAACTCCCATTGTTGTAATTCTTTATCTCGGTTTTATGTGGAATGTTTTCGATTTTTTCTGCACGAAACTAATAGGTAACTTATCCTATGGATCAAGTAAAATGGCAATTTGGAACTACAGATTCGCATTGGCTTAAAACACTGAACAGTGACTATTTAAATTTGGAAGTTCTTTTTAGGGACAAACTGAAATGGCAACAAAACCTCAAAATTTGACAACAATTTGGCGCACTTATCTTATTTGACGAATATTTAAACCCAATCTAAAAGCAAATATTTTCGAAATTCCTTACTTCTTAAAAAACTTTTGGGATAGTTTATCAAAAAACAATGTCATCAATAATTTATTGCTTTAACCTATTTCCCTATTTTACTATTTTACTATTTATATCTTTTGTTTTTATTTCACAATGCGAAAAGAAAAATGATAAAAATGTCTAAAATATTACTCATACACATTCGTTGGAATTGTTTCGTTTTCAAACGACCTTGACTTTGAAAAATAAAACAACTTAAATTATCACGTTAAATGTTTGCCAAAAGCTGAAAATTGAAAAGAAAAAAAAATATTTATAGCGGTGATAATTTTAATGAGACGAGACGGAAGGAAATATGTTTTTCTTTTGTTTGGCGTCGAATAGAATAGAATTCATGTACCTATACTTGTCCGCAACTACTGTCTGTGTTTTGTTTAACTTAATTATAATATATGGACGTGTTTTGAAATCGGCTGTAATGTTAAATACTCGTATTCTAGTCTGAAACAGCAAAACAAAATTTTGCTCTTTTTAATATTTCAATCTGAAACAACCTTGAGATTTCATCAACTGTTTTCAAAATTACAAAAATATTTCCAACTCCTGGTGTTGTTTTGTCATACGTTTTATAAAATTCAATTAGAAACGTGTCAACGTTGTCAAATTTTGTATCTGTTTACTTCACAAATACCGAAGCGTATACAGTTGACATCTGCCGCCATTTTCAAAAATTATAGCATCTTCGTTTAGGGTGACAACTTTTGCGCCATCTTGTAGGAAAACATTAAATGATAAATCCGAATCGATGATTAAGTCAGTCTAATAAAGGAGTTTTCAATGGGGGCGGGTAGATGTTGAAATGAAGTAAAACAAGCTGTGTGTTAGGTATTAACAAGATCCTTTTTTTTTTGAAAGGCTCATAATATGCCATTATTTATGGAATATGACGTCGATTCGAATGATCAAATTTTCAGTGACCTTTCCGCATAGATCGGGCTTAATTTGATCAATGATATGTGTTATGTTCACCTTAAGGGTTTATTCGCATAGACCTTCGACTTCGGAAACTCCACAATGAAAAGTTTAGCGGCAAGAAATCACATAACCTAGGGTTCCCTATTCACTTCAGCTCTGCGAGAGATAACTTTACCAACAAATCGTTCATGCAGAATACCAATTGTGGCGTCAACATAGCGCCGTCCTTCTGGAAGCACATGTGGTCTAGGCATATGGTTCAATTTGAACCACAAGAAATTGTTTTGCTTGTTAACACAACCATTCATCCAAAAATTCACCTCGTCACTAAAGATGAATTTTCGGCCGAAATTTGGGTCCTCTTTTAAAAGCTCCGAAACCCAGTCAGCTGGGTTAGGTTAATGAGCTGACAGTTGATCTTGTTACCGTCACACTTAGATCATTGTAGATCCCTTGTGATACCTCAGGATTCGTGAATTCCATGCAATGAAACCTATGTCATTCAAGCCCGTTAAAGGTGTTTTAGCAAGCTATAGCCTGAAATGTTGGAGGATACTTCTATTGAAAAAATTTCGATCGTCTTATGATCGCCTGGTTGAGGAGAGGTAGACTCCTTTTAAGGGCGTGATACCTGACTTTACCTCTACTTGAGAAATCATCTCTCCTTAAGACCCGTAAGAGCTTGTGGCTCATTTCAACGTCTGATAGGTCAGTGGCTGGTGTATGTGTCCGTTTGTGTTTGTTTGTGTTTGTTTGTGTTTGTGATCCTGATCAAGATTACTGCATAACTCTTAGGGGCTATTTTTTCCTCAAGATGATTTTACGAGTCCCCCATAAACGTACGTCGTTCAGTTGTTTTCATTGATTCTATAATTGTTGTCCTGGACCTTTTTTAGAGATTTTGCCTGGTTGGATGCTATTTCACATCTCGTGGTCAACTGGTTAATAGAGTTTAGGAATGTAGTGTTACCAGTCAGCGTTGTATATAGTCATAAATTTTAAGCTTCTGGGTCAGTTGGATCTTGCATGTGTGCAGGCCCAAGTTCCGACGCAAAATATATGATTTGGCATCAGTATCAGTAGTTGAATTGATTTGACAGATGTCACCAAAACACCATGGCCGTCAAAATCTGTCTGCCCAAATTGAAGAACACTTTATATAGAAATCTTTTGCATAGAAAAACCGATTAGTTTTGAGACTGATTTCTTAGATTTTTTATTGCATTATTAAAATTCCTCTGTCCTTTCTGGTTTATTTTTTTTAATCAATTTGAGTAACTACATATGAAATTAATAGCAACCATAAAAAACCTTAACTCAAATTCTGTTTAACTTTATTTCTTGCTGATGAATTGATTGAATTAACTTTATTATGATATCATAAACAGAAAAATAAAAATAAAAACCAAAACAAACTTTCTAACCTAATTCCCAACTAACCTTAATCCTTGAGAAAACACACACCACACACACACTCCTTATCATTAAGTTGAACCTACATAAGGCGCCATTTATAGAATTGTTATCAAATTAATTACCGCACCGATTTCTTCGTGTGCGCCTTTTGAAGAAGTTGACGCTATAAAACAGTCTTGACTAAAAGTATTTAAGGGCAACATTTTGTAGTTTTAGTTATGAATACGAGTATGCTGCTTTCTTCAGCGTTTAGCCTTGTTGAACTTTTTCAATAATTTGTCGTAGTTTCTGAATAAGGTTATTTTTTTTTTTTCGAAGCCCAAATTACGAGGGATTTATCTATTTCTTCTGTTCTTTTTTCAGAAAAATTGCAGAAAAATTGTAATTAATACTTCAATTTATAAAAAGATGTAATACTTTACTTGTGTATCCCACTTCTGACACCATGTTAACTTTGAGTAAAAGTTAATCTTTCGGGTTTTGCAGATTGGGCTTCTCCTTTTTTTTTTTGGTTTCGTAAATAAATATATGTAGGTATGTTATGTGTAATACTACCAAATGTATGACATGTGTGTGTACATACAACAGCAATGAATGACAGGATTTTCCCGACCATTTTATGTACCCTTAAAACTTTGCTCGCAAATTTCATCTCAATAAAACCAAAATTACAAGCTTAATCTTCTATAACAAATCAGTTACAAATATTATGCCCAATACAGTTTGGCCAAGACTGTATTCCACAGCCAAGATAGAGCGCAAAATAAAAATTAAATTGTTTTGTTTTCTTATCGATTTGGCAATGCCACTCTCCCCTCAAAGAAATCATGAAAAGTATTTAAAGAATTTTCTTGGTAATCTCTTAAAAAAAAATAAAGGAGTCAAACAGAAATAACTTAAACTGTTCAAATGGCGTAGTTCCTTTAATTAAACGAAAATTCTTTCTTTGCAAAAAAAAACAAAGCAGAAGACACAAATGCACCCTTCTTCTTGAGGGAAAAATGTTTAAGGGGCGTTGGTGGCCCACCCTTTAGGCAGCGCCAGTAGCAACGAATGTGCACTCAGCCAAGCATGAGGCTCTTAAAAACCATACTCACACTGCTGGCGGCTTGAATATTAAACCAAAAATAAAATCATAAAAAAATATGCGCCCCCCATTAATTTATATCTTAAAGTACACGCACTAGTAAATTTAATTACGCCAAAGTGCTTCATTCTAGGTTTTTGAGTTATTTTTTTTTATAAACATATGTATATCTTCTAGAATTCTTGAACAACAACAGAGAAATAAAAAGGATTCCTGTGCAGTTGGTAGGTAATAAACCTTAAGCCAAGTCCCTAGACACTCCTTGTTTTACTTTTCTTCTTCTTTTTCTTTACATTTCAGCGACTGACTTATATGACCATTCTGGTTCGATAATCGTTGTCCAGGATAGGGTAGGTCGATATACCATACCAATGTACAGCAGCAGCACTTCCAGTTCGAGTTTAGAATAATGACCATCGGAGACTGCGATACCAAATTAATGTGTTGAACCTCCTCAACGCTTCAAGTTGTAGAAAATTTATCGCGGAATTCTTTCTGCGAATTTTTTTTTTTTGTTACTTTTTATCATTGAATTTCAATAAATTTTTCTTTTTGAGAAGACATTTGTACGCCGCCGCCGCGCCGGACGCCGTCATTGCCATGCAACTTACAGTGGGGTTTTTGGTCATAAGATCAGGCATTTAATTATTTTGAAAATGTAATCCTGTAAAAAACAGTAGGCGTGAAAACGAACAGTTCTCATACAATATCCCTCAGCGTGACATATTTAGCCTTAAATTCCACAGCTTCTATTATAAATGAAAGTTAACTGATGGCCCTAGTAGTACCCCTTGGCATAAAAGTAATATTTTAAATAGTTTTTAAAATACCAACAAGCTAAGGAAGTTAACATTGCTTCAAAAAATACAGGAAGTGTTTTATGTTCCAGGTGAATGTATTTATCTTTTAAATCAAATATTTTAAATACTAATTATTAATTTCTGTTCTGTCCCTTAGTATCGAGGTCAAATCAGAGGATCGTGGGGGCCAGGCGATATCACCACTACAGCATCGTAGCATGAGCTGTGTGTAATATGGCACCGTCTTGGTAAAACCACATGTTCTGCAGGACTAATTGATCCAATTCGGACAAAAGAAAGTTTAGTTTCCCAACATGTCCCGATGGCGGTCACCTGTAACTGTTACAGAAAAACCTATGGCCTCAAAGAAATTTGGCACAATGACGCCGCCCGGCCCTAATGGCGCAGCACATAGTTACTCTACAAGGTTGCTTTGGTCTTTGGCGTATCAATCAATCTAGGCATTTCATTGTCCCAATAGTTGCTTTTCAGTTATAAATTAATAAAATAAAATAAATTTGGTGGTGCAACAGCTCGGAGTGAACCAGGACCTAGTTACTTACAACTCTCAACCATTCCTGAGTGCGTGCTACCAGGAACGGAGGGGACCTACAATTTTCTGCCGATTTCTAACGGCTAATGAGCAGCTTTTTCCCTGACAAGAGATACTCTTGGAGAATTTGTCAATTCCTCGCAAGAGGCATTACACCCCTGAAAAAAACTTTCTTGTAACGGCTGAGAATCGAACTCGAGACCTTCCGCATGACAGTCCAACGCACTAACCATTATGCCAAGGGGTACTACTTTCCAGTTAACTTAGCCAAAATTTATTTTCTGAACATTTAGAGGAAACTTTTAAACCTTTTGACGGTCAGGCGTTGATAAATGACCATGGTGATATCCAATGGTCATCTGAAAACTTTCTTATTCGGAATATCACGTTATCAGAACTTTATCAAGCTATTACATATCTTGAAAATAATAAAGCTCCTGAGTACGACCTAATAAATGCTTGCGTGCTTAAAGAGCTACCCAGAAAAGCGTCTATTAAACTTCAGCACCTTATGAATGCGGCGTTAAGGCTTTCATACGTTCCACGCGAATGGAAAGTCGCAGAAGTTCTAATGGTTCCAAAACCGGGAAAGTGTCCGAACGAAAAGAAATCTTATAGACCGATTTCCCTCTTGCAACTGATCTCGAAAGTATTTGAGAAAATCTTATTAAAGCGACTGTTTCCTATTATCGAAGAAAAGCGGGTTATTCCTGACCATCAATTTGGTTTCCGAAAAAGCCACTCAACAATTGATCAGGTGTACAGAATAACCAATGAAATTGAGAAATCACTAGAGTGAAAAAATGTATGTTCAAGCGCATTTCTAGATGTCTCTCAAGCTTTAGACAAGGTCTGGCACAATGGCCTTAAGTTTTACTGCGACAGGTCTTTCCGAATCAAATATATTACATCCTTGAGTCCTACCTCGAAAATAGGCTATTTCGAGTTAAGCAAGGGAAGGAATATTCGGATTTTAAGGAGGTTAATGCTGGTGTTCCCCAAGGAAGTGTTCTCGGCCCGATTCTTTTCGTACTATACACTAGCGATATTCCTCAAGAAGAAGATACCATACTATTGCAGACGATACGACTATACTTGCAATATCTGATTCAGTTGAATCTGCAACCGAGAAGCTCTAACGAGCTCTAGATAAAATTTCGGTATGGACTAAGAAATGGTGAATTGTTCTTAATGAGTCCAAATCAACACATATTAATTTTACTTACAAAAGAATTACCAATCTGCTCACCTACATTAATTCGGTGCAAATATTATATGCTAATGAAGCAAAGTACCTAAGCTAAGCTTAAATGGAAAACTCACATTAAAAAGAAACGAGATCAACTTGAAAATAAATTATGTGAAATGAATTGGCTTATTTGAAGATATTCCAAACTCAGCATCTACAATAAATTGCGTATCTATAAGCAAGTGATAAAAGCAGTATGGACGTACGGTATACAACTTTGGGGTTGTACTAAACCAAGTAATAGACAAATATTACAATCTTATCAGAACAAAGTTCTCAGAGAAATGGTTAATGCTTCGTGGTACATTAGAAACATTGATTTACACAGAGACTTACGATTACCAACTGTTGAAGATGAAATAGCAGTTTTCGCTGGGAAGCTACGAACTCATTTAAATGACCATAGTAATAGAATTATTCGACAAACAATTGATGAGACAAACCTTGTGCGCCGACTTCGAAGAACGAGACAGTTCGACCTAGCGGCATAAGGAGTATCCGCTTTCAAATGCGGGATCCGCAGGTCTTCTCAGTGGGGAGCTACCTGCCAAACGTGATTATAATATTATGAAATCAAAACTACTTCACAACAAAAGGGAGGTGTTTTTTAGTGAGTAAAAATATCACACTACTATGAGTACCGGGCTCATAGTGTCTATAAAGATTCTTCACCTACCCACGAAAAAAAAAAAAAATCTTTTGCCAAAATTTGCCTGGTTTTTTTTACCAAAAATGGCAGGTTTCTATAGCCGAAATTAATGGTCATTTCCCTTCAACTGTAATACATTTTTATCAACTCTTTTACAACTGTCAAATGCTAATTGACACATTTCATTCCCACGAAAATGGCAACCAAATAAAATCGACCTGGAGCATAAAACTCACCCTGTACTTTTACTTTTCAATTTTTTGAATTTAATTGATTATTTTTTAAATATTCAAACCCATATCCCACTTTTGTTTGGGAACTTTGTGCAAATGCCCAGTAGTTTTTAACATGGCTGTGCTGGTCCCATTTAAAATGGACGGGACAACTATCCCGCACTCAGTGCTCAGTGACTTTTCCCAATTTTGCAATAGCTTGTAAAGCGAAAGAGGACGAACCTTTTAGGTCGCTTCTCAAGAAAATATAGGTACTCTTTGCAGGGATATTTTGTGTGAAGGCATTCCAAACAAAATTGAATTATATTTTATGCCGCGAAATGGAATGAATTTTTTTGGTAGGCGAAAAGTCTGTTAACTGCTTAATGGTTTATCTACGAATTTGAACGTTATGTTTACCAAAATGTAGTTTTTCTGTTTTTGTCATTTTTTCTTTAGAAAAAGTTTGAGAAAAAAGAGGGTTTTCCAAAAAGGACTTGATATTTTTTTTTTTAATAAAACACAAACTCTTTGAAGGCAATCAAAACAGTTTACAAAAATTAACTGCAAGTTTGCAGGGTCTGAGCTCCTCTAGAGATGCCCGTTGGTTGGCATAGACCAATGACTTAACGTAGGCCCATTCAAAAATCTAAAGATGATAAGTCACACGATCTAGGCGGCCAATCGACAAGACCGTTTCTCGATATAAAACGTCCATCGATTGAATTTTCAATAAGTTTTTGTTACACCCGCTGTATGACTTGTGGCATCGTCTTTAATGTCAGGTCTTTGTAGTTGACCAAATAAATAACGTTGTAACATCTCTTTGTCGCGATCTGCAATGATTGTAATGTAACGGTCATTTTCATCACTGAAACAAAAAAAAAACGACCAATGATGCCACCCAACAGCTTGAAAACCACACCCTACAGTTATTTTTTGTGGCTGAAGCGGTGTTTCTTGAAACACATGAGGGTTTTCACTTGATCAATCTGTTTGTTGAAGAACCCTTTAAGCCAAAAGTACGATTTATCGCTGAAGAAAATTTTGTGATGAAATTGTAAATTCTTTTCCAACATTTCTAGAGCTAAATCCCTATCTGAAAATTTTCGTCGCTTCATATGATAGAGTGGCGCTTTAGTTAGTATGAACTTTTTGGTTTTCTTAAAAGATGCAAGAATTTTTTTTCCGAGTTATCTTCATCTTGTAAGAGTGCCAGTCAAGATCTTTTCGTAAAATTCGCCATAGTGTGGTTTTAAAATGCTCAATTCTTGCGAATGCTGTGGAATTGAATGTTTTGGTTCGTTTCCGATCCATACTTGAATTGCAACAGAACATCCAGCAGCAAAAATTTAGACACTACCTTGACGAAAATTACGACCAATAAAATTGGAGTTAAGGTCCTTTAGGTTGCCGACACCTACTCGGAATTTCGTTAATAAAATTAAAATATTAGCAAAACTTTCTTTGTTCAAGAAATGCACCATGATGAAAATGTTGTTTGTACTTAATGTTTTGACATTGACAGTTCTAGGGTGCGTTCACTGTGAAAGTTAGAAGTTTTCAAGTCCCAATTGGAAAACTTTGTTAACAATTCAACATTTACTCTTGATTCTTGAACAAATATTGTTTCAAGAAAAAAAAAATCATCAATTGAAAGATGTTGTCAAAAGTGACAAATACAGATCTATGAAAAACAATACTCTACTTAAATATAAAATATAAATAAATAAAAAATAAAAAATAGAAAGTTTTAAACAGCAAAATGTTAAGGTATCAGCGTAAAACTACTAAACAGTTAAATAATTTTAAACCAATTTTTTTCATTTTCTTTTATTTTTAAATACTTCTTTTACCAGTTTAGTACAAAATCGTTTTTTTTTCAATTAATTGATGAACACACCCAAAATAGAAAACCAAAAAAACACAACTTTTTCCACAGCAAATTGTCACCGTGTTGTTAATACGATACTAAAAAGATACAATATAAGTGGTTTAGGGTTTTCATTTTAATAAAAAAAAAAAATTAGCGATGCCATGATTCTATATTCGACTAACATAGTTCTTACATCTAAGGTTTTATCAGCCACAAAACGACTCTGAAATCTGAAGCCAATGATCAAATGGGTTTCCCAAGTTAAGAACAAATCAGAACACCCGTTTTTTTGTTTTTTGTCTTTTCATGATTTTGAAAAATTTCTGAAGTGTGATGTTATATTTGCCATCGAAGTTTTTACTATTATCGATTTCATTCATTTCATCAAAATCGGTTGAATGATTTAGTTTTTTATTGAATTTCGTCCTCTCTTCCCTACAATGTGCACCACTGTGCGGGCTACACTCTCTCTCTCTTTTTCCATCCTTTTATGTGGGGTGTAATAAATCTTTGAATGATTGCAGTACCGATACCAATATATTTAAATTCCAATTCAACGTACAAACTAGCTCAGCAGTCGGCTTAAATTCATTTGCAGCAAGAGTATTCTTTTTCATTTTGTCTTCTTGTTGTACTGGCCAGGACATGAAATTTACATACTCCATGCCGTGAAAGATACCTGCGTGATAATTTTTGCTTCAATACCAGTTCACTTCTTCCACAGATGGTATTTGCTAGACAAGAGCTGATATTTTGACAGCTTGTCCGACTGTAACAAGCGTTAACAAGAAGCTTCAGCTATTACCATCTACGTAAGAGTAGTTTGTAATTTGGTTCCTCGACGATGTGTTTGGTTTGAAGTCAATAGCTTTTTGTTATCATAACTCATTATGTGTATGTTGTTCGTTCGGTACTTTATTGTACGAGATGTTAATGTTCTTAGAATGGTACTTTACAGAATGAAGTATCTTCTTTGTTGGTATCTTTAAGAGATTTAAAAAAAAAATCAGGAAATGGAATTATTGTGAGTGTTGGAGCCATGAATGCACACTTGCATCGAAAGTGGATTCACACACACTTTAACTTATGTTTTTTATTGTGCACCAAAAGGGTAGTCATAGCCCCCTTTTCAATATAAAATTTCAATTCATCGCGAAAAGGTTCACTACAGATAATTCATACTAAAGTATTCTTAAACATAGTGGAGAATGGAGCTAAAAGTATCACTTTTTATTAAAACTAATACTCCACCTAAGATTTTGATAATAATTCAGCCAAAATTTTTTTGAATTTGAATGCCTTGTTTCAGCTACAAAATTCACCGAAAAAGTGCAGCATATCTGACTTGGAAGATGTCAAGATATACAATTAAAAAAAAGTCTTGCTTTGAAAGCTGTGAGAACATTTGGGGGAAAAGACAACATTATACTCGTAACACCATGTCAATAGTCTAGGTGCGAGCTGTGATTGTCGAGCAACACAAGAACAGGTACAGCAGGATATAGTTTTATGTGTCGCATAAACTGATCCATGCAGATATTGAAGCCTTGTTTGATGCTCCTATAAACTCTGGAAGACCGTCGAGCAAAATATTGTCTTTATTTAAATGTTTCCCAACATATCGTCCATCTTATTCCAGAAGCATGGACGCGCTTACAGGAAGATTCTTCGAAATCGTATTTGAATGTTCTTCTAGAAGAGAAAAAAGTCTTCAATTACCTAATGAACACCATAATAGTACTGGAATGGTATAAGAGGGACGATATGCATTTATTTATGTACGTATGTACATATGTATTTGTATAAAAATATCCAAATTGTTTAAAAAATGTTTGAAAACTTCGGACTTAGATCTTTCTGCATCTGTTATCCTCTTTACGCTAACTGGCAAAGACTTCTCTGCAAGAAAGATTACTAGAGATCTTAAAACCAAGACTAATCACGGAGTTCACAGAACTAACATTAGCATTATTAAAGACAATCGGAAGTAGATCTTCTCAGAAACTAATAGCGCTTGATTTTTCCCGGAATTGGACATTAAACCTTTCCTTAGCCCAATTGTAGATTCTAAGAAGATCTTCTGCTAGTCCAATTATTCTACGCGAGAGATAGATTTGTATATCATCCGCATATAGATGAAAAAAGAGACATGCTCACAAACATAAGATAGATCGTTGATATAAGCACAAAACAGAATTGGACCCAGAACAGAGCCTTGAGGCACTCCCACTTTTAAATATGTACGCATGTATAGAAAATTTGTTTCCAACAGCTACACGCTCAGTTTTGTTACACAAATATCTACTGATGAGGTTAACAGCAGAATGCGAACAACCAAAGTATTACTTAAGTTTTTGAAAAAGGACTCCATGATCGACTTTGTCAGAAGCTTTAGAAAAATCTTTATCGCATTGGAGTCTAATGGCCTCTAAGATCTTAAGCATTGCTTTAGAGCAGGAATGGTTAGCTCTAAATCCAGACTGATATAGAGATACAAATTTTTTGAACGTGAGATGGTCAATCATTTGCATTTTAAGGATTTTTTCGAGGACTTTTGACATGCACGGTATTAGACGAAAAAAAAATGTTACAACTAGCCTTATGAATTTTAACAAGAAAACAAACCGGCACAGTATATCTTTCGTGCGAAGAATATAATAATTTTTGGCCTTCAATTACCAATTCGAGTGCATAGACAAGTCAAAGTCAAGTTGAAGATGAACATTATTCTCTTTCATGCGATACTTAATATTCAGGGGAACCCTGTTTTTATAGCTGTTACTTCTTACCCCTGATATTTTAGCCCCGCTCTCCCCTATCAGTTTATAATTGTATACATTTATTAATTTAAGTTTTTAATAATCTTTTAAGTAGACTTACAAATAACAAATTAGACATTTTGTGAAGAGCAAGGGTCTAGCGCCTTACAACATACAATTTTTTGCTAGATTTCAAGGGCTAACATGAGGAGCACATTTTCATGACAAAATACACTCTTACAAGAATTTTCCATAAAAGAAATTTAGTTTTTAGGTGGCAAAGACTGGGTGACATTTGAACGCACTAACCAACTTTCCACAGGATAATGAGACTTATTAACAACTTTCATTTACTGTGCATAATATAAGAGCTCTTTACAAGGTTGCCGTTGAATAGTATAATTTTCATATTAAAATAAGAGTAATTAATTTAATATAACAAAATTCTTAATTCTTCTACAAATAACTTGATTTAAAATATGTCGGAAAATTATTGAGAAACATAATTATTTCGCTTTTCACTTGAGATGTGCCCCTGCTAAAGCCTACTACTCAGTTCAAGTGATAAATGTGGCGGCTAGTTCACTCGCATGAAATCCCCAACGAGAGGTGAGTACCAAAATGTGGATTGGAAAAACAATTATGTTCCACAACTATTTACACGCCAAATTTTCATTTCTCAATGTACAACCATCAGGAAAAAGTTTAAGGCAGCGTGGAAAACTTTGACTTTGGTCAGTTAATTTAAATATTTTGTTTCAAAATAAAAAATTGAAAATTTATAAACAGAAATAAAGAATGGATAACGAATTTTTTGAGACTGCTCTCGAGAGTTTACTTCATGAAAGTATTCAGTATTTCAGGTGAGTATCAAAAATTTCACGTGGAAAAGTTTATTCTATTTTCATTTTTATTCTCCGCGTGTAATTTGGAACGTATTTATTTTTCATTTCACGATAGGTGAGTACTAGGCTTAAGCTGTAAGAATATTAGATAGATTCAAGTGAATTGTAAGAATGTCGCCATAATGTCGTGACTCGGAAAAATTCTATGGTATAGATTCTATTATAATTTTTCAGTTCTACACTTGTGCAGGTTTATAATCTTGCACATATGGAATCTTCTCATGAATAACAATTGGCTTTGGATGTATCCATCTTCCAGTCCACTGTATTTCCTGGGCGAATAATCTCAAAACATAAAAAACAATAATTCTCAAGACATAGATTGAAAATAGTGACGGGTCAATTTGTTTCCTAGACTAAAACCTTCATTCAGTGGAGCTTACATCTGAAAAAGGTAGATTTTCGAATATGGACTGCAGTCTGTTGCGGGTCTTTAAAGAGCTTTTTGATTTCGCAAATTGATCGCCCAACAAAAAGTCATAAAACAGAAAATTAGTTTAACATCCTTCAAAATAGCCTAAACTAAGCTTCAATACCCTTCTAATTTTCTCTAAATTCTTCAAAGCAGGAAAAAGTTACTGAAGTCTAAAATGTAACTATGTATACTTAAAATTTTTCTCTTCAAGTATTGTTTCACTTTTGAAGGTTTTACCACTTAAACGAGGTATGTATCCCGAAAAAAAAACATAGAAACTTAATTGACTCTAAACATGTTCGCTAAAGTATCCAATGTATCCCAACCATTGATATCCTCAAGAAACACGATATGGAGATTCGTCTGGAATCACAAAGGCTATCGGCTAAAAATATCTATAAAATTGCAAATCATCTATGATGATGTTGCACAGACAGCAAAGACTTGTCTGTCTGATTTTTTTTTTTTTTTTTTTTTTTGTATTAGGAATGGTGTAGATGAGAATCTTTTTCTCAAGAGATGATTCCCTGCTCGTCGTCGTCGTTTAAGTGCTCCCCATTTTGATGGTTGGACATAATAGAGTACAAAAATAAAATAAAGAACGCACTTAGCCATTCATTCATTTAATGTATTTTTTATATTTTTTTCTCCCCCTTTAGGCAATCTATTCAAATTAACGATTATCCCAGGTCCCGGCAAGAAGGATTGATGGACGGTCTTACTTTTTTTTTTACTTTTATTATGATGATGTAGGATTTAAAAGGGTGCATTATGGATTCTTCATAAAATTCGAACTCAAAACATGATATTTCTCTTAATCAGGATATACTATGTGGGCCATGAATTTATGGATGGGACATACATATATCCTAGCAAACAGATTTCAGAAACCAAGTTTACCGCACAAAAAGCAAGGGAAATAAATTTGAAGTCACACGCCTAAGGTCACCTGGAGTTGGAGGCAGAGTTTCTCAATAAAAAGCTCTCCGATGTCCACTTACCACGCACAGAGGTCATTAATAGCCCAAACAACTGTAGGCTACCAGCCAACCTATAGAGAAATAATCCATAACTTGAGGATGACGCATTCATCATATCGGCAAAGTTTGACAGGAGATATAAAGTTGACGTTAAAGGGTGAGATATATTACTGATTCTGGCTTTATTTTGAAGCTACATTCATGACATTATGTTCGCGGAATAAGACTTTATTCAAATTGCAGCTTCGACTTTGTTGGCAGTGCTTCAAGTGCTAATTTTTCATGATTCGTGGTAGCGTTTCGAATCTTGGCCTCGTGCTCATGCAACGTGGCTGGCTTGATAACCTAACCTCAGAGAATATAATCGAGTGATGTCAAGTCAATTGAACGCGATTTCCAAATTTTGCTCGCCGAGAGATGAGATGACACTGTCGCCAAATTTCTCCTTCACAACTTTGAGCGATGTGCCTCTTATATGACATATAGCGCCGTTTTTTCGTAACCACAGCCCGGATATATCGATGTTAAGCTTTGGGCCCCAGAAAGTCAGTTAAGATCGCTCTATACTCGAGATTATTGACAGTAACGTTTTCTTCTTCCTTCCTTAGGCCTAATGATGGCCATAAACCAGGCTCCATACACTTGAATATTTGTGGATATATTGATGGTTGGTCGAACACTTGTGGATTGTGTTCGCTCCAATAAGGGCTACTTACGAATATCTTGTTAACAAAGCCGCTGACCCAAAAAAGGGACTCGTCCGAGAAGATAATGGCTCGATCTCCGAAAAATATTTCCAGCGCCCAATCTGTAATTCAGGGCGTTGTTTATGTCCATCCGGACGAAATTACTCATAACTATTTTGACAGCTGTTTTTGTCATTGGTAACTTTCACAACTACTTAAATATAACAATTGGAAAAACCATAGTTGCTATCCGGTCATTCTTTAAGTTCAAAAATGCTACAGCAAAAAACAAGACCAGTGAGAGAAGAATATTACATCAGGAGAAGGAATGAGAAGACCCTGCGAAGAAAGAAGATGGCGAGTGCAGTCTGTTACCTCATCCGAAAAATGTATTAAACTGGCTTCTGATTTTAAGACCTCGTTGAAGTAGAGGCTAAAGTAGACTTAGATACTTGGAAACACTAGGTAGGCAAAGAAGATTGTGCGCAGAAAGAAGAAGACTCTCAAGAAGATCGGAGAGTCTTTCGATCAAAAGGAATAGTAGACGTAGATATTCAAGCAATAGCTGCTAATTGAATACTATGAAAATCAAGTGATAAGGCACTTCGAGTCAATGAAGTGTTAACTATAAAATTTAAATAATTTAAATGACCGATTTATTGACAAGGTGCACGTTTAGAATCTTCAACCTAGTATTGATGAAATGAAGAACTTTCGATGGCTAGGCGATGAGCACCTTGTGACAAATCTACAAAAAAAAAAGCGAACTCACGAGTATATACCTTGCAAGAACTATCAAGGCATATCTGCAGAATTTTAATCCGCAAAAACCAGTGACTTCTGACCCGGGAGATCGACCAAAGACCAAGTATTCACAAATCTAGAACGGCAGCGTATGATAGGCTCATTAAATTATGCGCTTAAAGCCCCCACCCTCCATTAGCGGTACAAAGTTTGGGAATGCCCCTCAGTTTACCCTGAGCCTAACTCTGAACGTACATTTAAGTTCAGAGATTCTTTCTTAAGTCACACTTCACGAATGTGGACTGATTTACCCGGCTCAGTATTTCGGACATTCAAAACCACGGTGCATCGATATATCCTCTTAAATCTTCTTCAACTTTCTTAAACGCATGCACTCTGCTCAAAAATTTTAAGAGTAGTCAAAATCCTTTTACTGCACAAAAAAAAAAAATAAAAAAAAAAAAATAAAAAAAAAATTAAAAAAAAAATAAAAAAAAAATAAAAAAAAAATAAAAAAAAAATAAAAAAAAAATAATACAAAAAAAAATAAAAAATAAAATAAAAAAAAAATAAAAAAAAATAAAAAAAAAATAAAAAAAAAATAAAAAAAAATTATAAAAAATATCTAAGAGATTTCAAGTCAAACCACCGATTATTGTATTGACTTCAAAGCTGCGTATGATAACATTTACCGGCAGATGAAGGTCAAATTCGGGTTCCCAGGAATACAGATCCAGAAGTGTTGCGTAAAAACATAAGGTGCAATGTGAAACTAGGGAATAGCTCTTCCGAAGTATTCCGAACATGTACAGGGTTTTGACAACAAGATGCGCTATCATGTGATTTGTTCAATCGAGTTCTGAAGCAAATAGTACGCAGGAGCGGCCTTAGCACAAAAGGCACTATCTTCAACAGGCTTGTCCGTTTCTCAGAAACACAATCTTTACAAGTCGGAAGAGCGTATAAAAGTAAGTAGTGAGTATCGGAATATAAATAAGACGCAATGACGGCTCATAGAGAGTCTTAACCTATAGTGACTTACAACTTTCAACCGTTTGTGTTTGTGTTTGAAGAAATGGAGGGGACCTATAATATTCTGTCGATTCCGAATGGCTAATAAGAAGCACTTCTCATGACAAGAGATACTCTGGGAGGAGTTTTTCAACTCCCCGCAAGAGGTAGTGCTCTCAGTAGCTGAAAATCGAATCCAAGACCGTCTGCATGACAATCCAACGCCGTAACCATTATGCCAAGGGGTGCTTCTACTAAAATAAAGTAAAAACAAAAAAAAATATAGTTAGCGGTGTCAAGTTTGGCCACTCAAGGAAAGACCTGGTTTTGGGGAGTTGCATCAGTTTTAGACCAATGTCTCAAAGAACATGTGCAATAAGTTGGTTAGGATTTGTATACTCCAGTCGGATATTTATGTGCTGCGCAATATTTTTATAAAAACTAAAAAACTCATAAGATATTCTATAAGATATTCCTTTTAGCCATAAAACCAAATACCTACAACCACGTCAACGCCTTTATCCAAATTTATGCTCGAATATTCATCGAAAAATTGTAAATCAAGCATTTATGGTCATCTACACGAGTACATTTATCGAGGGCAATATATGCATGCAGTATGCAGTCTTGTTGAAGTTAAATCAGTCAGAAAGCTGTCAGATTTCATTTTATGATTTCTAAATGTGATGGGGTTAGAAAATTTTATGTGAATCAAAAGTCCTATGATGCAAGTGTTTATACGAGAAAAGATGTATCTATATGGTTGCGGGTAACCAAAGCGTATGAATGACTGTACGAGTATCAGGCATTGATAACAACAAAAAAAATAGCAAGACCCTCTTCCGTTTGTTTGAAAGTCTTTCGAAGAGAGAGCAATGGCAATTGCTTACGCTTGATTTGTAACAAAACGCATAATAATTTGTTTTGTGAATTTGTGATTAAACTCAAAATAGGGTGAACAACTCATTTGTTCATCCGGATGGAAGTCAAGTTAAGATAAGCTGCTGAGTGTGATGAAGACGAAGAGTTGTTCTTTGATATATGTTTTACACGAATAAGTCTTCTTTTTTTTGTTTTTAAAATTAAAATTCGAGAAGAAATATGAATGAAAATTGGTCCAGTGTTGATTGAGAATATTTTAAGTCAGAAAATAGGGGTCACCTATTAAATATCTATTTTCATGTTCTTCGAATCAAAGTTTTTCAATTTAAAAAAAAAAAAAAAAAAAAAAAAAAAGCAAACAGATCTCCATGGTTAAAATAAGTAATTTTTCATCTCAGAATCTTGGACTAGCTGTATATCTAACAATGACATATTTATATATATCAATCCCAACGGTTCAGAAGATCAAATTATTTTCATTTTTTTTTTATTTTATCACATAATTTGGGAATAAAAGAATAGACCTTGTTGGTTCTACGTTGGGCGCCATTTGTGAAACTGTTTAATTCACCAACAATTCTGGGAAAGGAGTAGAGGGCGCTCTAAATCAAAACAAATGAAAGCACAGAATAGTACAAGGATCATATTAAACTCTTCATTAATGCTGCTTGCACCGGCTTATGGTGCAAATAAATATTTTATTGGCTCAGAAACTCATAAAGAACGTGATACAACCCAGTTTTTTAATTCCTGTGTGAGTTTTGTAAGTCGGAAGGATTGGAGGGACACTAACATTTCCTGCTGGCTAAGATATTAGTCACTTCTTCATGACATGAGCTACTTTGCAAAGAATTTTCATTAATCACCCACGTTGGGCGCCATTTATGGAACTCGTTAGTATAGACACTCACACTCAAAAAAACGAAAGCAGAGAATAGTAGTCATCAAATCAAATCTTTAAAGGACACTCTTCATTACTGCTGATGGCACCGGCTTATGGATTATATAAATTGATAAATAATTGGTACGGACGCTTGTAAAGAACTAAATTCAACCTACGTGTAAGTTTTGTTGGTAAGAAGGAGTAGAGCACGTAACATTTTCTACTGAATCCGAACGTCTGAGATGTGTCACGTCTTAGTGTAATGAGATACTTTGGGAGGATTTGACACGTATTCACCTCTGCAAAAAAAAAAATAAAAAACATTTAAGATGCAATCGATTAGAATCGGATTCGAACCCAAAACTGCGACGTGATAGGCCCGGGCACAAAAAAAAATAAGAGGTAATGGGTGACAGCAAGCAAGTAAGGACGTGTATGGGGTACGCCACAGCGAGGTGTCTTAGGGCCATTTGCTGATACGAAACTTAAATATTTATGTTCAACTTAAGCGCTTATGTTCTACTTTTTCCTCTACGTAAACTGTCACATAAGAGTTTATGTGAAACATAAGTACTTATGTTCCGTATCAGCAAATGGGCCTTATCTCCCCTGCTTTGACTTCTGGTCGTAATCCAATGATGGCATTCCTGCAGAGCTTCTACAAGCGGCGCCAACGACATCGAGGCGAACTCCTGCATACACTCATAAAGAAAGCTTGGGTCACCGAAGGTTTTCCGAATGAGTGGAAAAAGGGAATGATAGTCAAGCTCCCTAAAAAAGGAGACTTAACACAGTGCGAAAACTGGAGGGGGATTTGCGTCCTGCCTGCCGTTGCCAATTTATTAGCGAAAATAGTACTGGAACTCATCAGGGAACATCTAGAAGTCACACTCGATGCCGAACAAACAGGTTTCCGCACTGGATCCTCATGCATTGATCATCAATACTTTAAGAATCATAATTGAGCAGTGCGTCGAATATCGATCACTACTGCTCCTGTTTTTCATTGACTTTGAGAAGGCTTTCGATAGCATCAATAGAGAATTTATTTGCCATGGTTTACGCAGGAGGGGTATCCCGGATAAATTAATATTAATAGCTATTATTAAGGCAACTTATAATGGATCTAAATGTCACGTTTTGCACGAAGGGAGGCCGTCAGAAGAGTTTGAAGTCCAAAGTGGAGTCAGATACGGCTGCATTCTGTCACCAATATTGTTTCTGTTGGTGATAAGCGATGTCCTGCGAGCGGCCTTGATGGGAAACGGAGGAATTCGATGGACTCTGACGTCTCACCTGAAACATTTTAATTATGACTATGGCTTGCTCTCTCATAGGATCATGGATCTCCACCAAATAACAACAGGGGTGGAGAGAGAAGCAGAAATCGTGGGGCTGAAAATCAACTCCGGCAAAACAAAGATGATCAGCCTAGGAACCCAGTCATTTTCTCTCATAAATATTTCTCAACAACCGGTAGAGAAAGTACAGAGCTTCCAATACCTTGGAAGTATCATCTCTACCGATGGTGGCACCGAACAGGACATCAGCAGTCGAATCGGGAAGGCAAAGGCTGCTTTCGGTATGCTTAAAAATATATGAAGGAATAACTCTTTAAGCTTAAGCTACGGCTGTTTCGATCCAACGTCGAATCTGTGTTACTTTATGGTTGCAGCACTTGGAAAGTAACAGTAGGTGTCACTAAGAAGCTGCAAACGTTCATTAATAGATGTCTACGAAACATCCTTAGGATTTTCTGGCCCAATCGTATATCAAACGAAGAGCTCCTCAGGAAAACGGGTCAGGAACCTATTGACTCTATTATACGATACGTCGAAAGTGGCAATGGATCGGACACACGCTTCGAAAAGGCGACAACTGTATTGCGGCGCATGCAATGCAGTGGAATCCGCTCACTCAGGAAGGAAGAAGAGCTGGACGACCGAGAAGCTCATGGAGAAGGACAGTCGAGGAGGAGTCAGCCCAACTAGGCAAGAGTTGGAGAGAGTTGCGACTCATATCCAGAAACCGAACACGGTGGCGAGCTGGCGTTGTGGACGCCCTATGCCCCACTAGTGGCCCCCCACGGACATAAAAGTTCTGAAGACCTAAGTAAGTAAGTAAGTGAGTAAAAAAGTAAACCAAAAACGGCACCATTTATTGGACGCCCTCATTATAAAGGTCTCTCAATAAACCATTGAGCGCGTGTGAATTATAAATAATAAAAAAAAGTAGAATTTATGGCAAGAGATGGGGCCCATTGTGATAAGGCCTATCCTGACGTACTCCAGTTTAATTTGGTGGCCAGCCTTGGACAAGGGAACCAATCTCAAGGCCATGATAAAAATTCAGAGTGTGGTATGAATTGGTACAGCAAGAGTCATGAGAACCACGCCAAGCGCAGCCCTAGAAACTTTCCTCTTCCTTGCCCCGCTCGATCTATTCAAGGAGTTGGCGGTCAAAAGAGATCTACGAGCAACTGTGGTCACCGAACCATTGTAAACTTCACTGGCATAGACATTCAAACAACTTATATTTCACCATAGATCTTAACCCAGTCACACAACAAGGGAGATATGGCAGGAAAACCTGGTCCTAAACGCAAATCATGTATCGGTCTTTACAGACGGTTTCAAAACGGAAGCTGGGATAGAGTCAGGCATCTTCTTAGACAACCCACCCATAAATAGATCATGAAAGCTTCCAAACATTCACACTGACGAACAAGAACATTGATATGTTCAAAGATAGTTAGGCGGTATCAATGAATAAAAATTGCTAGGCGAAACATGTTTAGTCATCCTTCGATGGGTCCCGGGACACCATGACATTTATGGAAATGAAATAACTGATGAACTGGTCAAAAACGGTTCATGACTTGAACCGAGCCAAATTGTACCCTGGGTACTTATGCCACTGGATGAAAAGTATAGAATTCACCAAAGTTTCCCCAAGACCGCAAATGACATATGGTCAATAATAGACACCTGTCGGGTTTCAACGAATCCTTGGCCACATTTTTCAAAGCATAAAAAACAAAGCATCTACTAAAGCTTAGCCGACCTCTATTGTTTCTCTTGGTTGGAATCCTTACGGGTCACAACTGAATGGGAACCCATATGAGCTGAAAAAGCATCAGCACATCTGACTTATGCAGAGGGTGTCAGGACGAAGAGGAGGAATAGGGCTAATCTCACTTCCTTTGTAAATGCCGAACCCTAGCCAGAACTAGAAAAGATGGCCTCGAAGAATACTTTTCCGACGAACTGGGCGACGTCTCATCATGATCAGACTGGTTGAGGGAGGGAACTCATAAATAAGACTTCTACTAAAACCTTCCTCTTGCCTTCATTTCTACATGACTTACACCCTGGGAGAACAATGGATCCATTGATATTCGAGTGATATGATATGGCTTGCCGCATTACTACCCCACCTAATCTAGCCTAGCCTAACCTAAGAGGTTCTACAATACCAGTTACAGCCTCTAATTTGAGATTACAACATCTCGTTTAGTTCCGTAATTTGATCCAGTTGACATTCGGTAAAATCCCACTTGATTGATGGTCGATTATTTCGACTTATTGTAGGTAAGGTCTACAATTTTGTACCAAGAAATACACTGCAATCGATTTTTGACCAAATTGTTCTTAAAGAATTTCTTTTTTATTAAAAGAAATCTAATTTATATGTGGTTGAATTGCAGTCAAGCAAGAAGTAAAAAGTTGCAAAGAACATGACTATCAGTCACGTCTGTGCATCGGGGTTCTTATGCAAATTGTCCACCACCCCTCTCGACATTATAATAAAAATAAAAATTTCAAAACTCAAGCTATAACTGAAACAATAGATTCTCCCTCTTTTTTTGTTGACCGCAATCATTTGTTGCCATTTAATTCAATTACCCGATATAAACAATCAGCTTAAATGGTCCATCTACGATATCTATCTTTGCTTTTGTTTTAAAAGCCGACCAAACAAAGCGACGAAACGGACGAAGAGGTCTGTCACGTTGCGCTACGGTTTTTGCACTTTCGCGAGATGAAATAAATTTTCGTCGTCTTCTAGCCATGTCGGTCGCTTCGTATCGTCGTTGTCGTTGTACATATCTACAACGCCATTGTTTTTCCTTTTGTTTTTATTATTTTTTTCTTTTTTTTGTACTCTACAAACATAAATTTACTAGTACACTATCGTTAATGTGCTTGATGTATCTAGAGACATGCAATGCACCCCAAGGACTCTGTATTCTAGAGGTGATGGAAAGATGAGATAGAAAGAGCATTAAAATACCCGAATGGACAGTTCGTGATTTCTTGTAATTGCAATTTTCCAAATACGCTTTGACTTTGGTTGTTTATCTAGACTTTATTTACAACATTATTGTTGGGCTCTTTGCTAACCGGGAGAAACAAAGAAATACACAAAAAGAGAGAAAGACCGTATCTTCATCTACAATTCGATTCGCATAAGACGAAGAATAAAAAAAGCTCATTCAGATATCTCAAAGAAAGTGCGGGAGTTCAAAACCCCCTAAGTTGCAAAGAAAGGGGGAGACTTGAAAAACTCCTATGTTCAGCTTTAGCAAATTGGATAAGACCACCTTTTCTCATCAATTCTAATTCTGTTTTCCTAGCACTACACAAGATCCCAAGGCGTAATGGTCAGTGCGTTGGACTATCGCGCCGGCATTCTGGGTTCGAATCCGAGTAAAACCGACTGCGACTAAAAACATTAATTTATACACGAGTGATATCTCATGTGGCGCAATGACAAATCACTTAAGAGTGTATCTTGTTATGAAGTAGTGTCCGTGACCTTATCCGTTCGAGTTCGGCGGACATTTTTGACATCAAAGTGACCAAATAAAATAGTTCACCTTCCGTAAAAATTTTCTATCTACGGTTCTGGTCTTTTTTTAAGACAGAAAATTTTCTTTTCTTCGATGGAATAAAGATTAAGATCTTGCAAAATGAAAATTCAACTCCATCAAGAGCAATAGGTTTCTGGGACACTGCACTAGCAGGAATAGGTAATAAACATTAGAAAAGAATAAGAGAACAAGAAGAGGGTGGACACATTACTTTAGATTGAAGTTCAATTTCAAAATTGGCAACTTAAATTGGATGCATAACTGTGCTTTGTGTCTGAGTTGCCTGTTTTAGAGTTTGAATTAAGTTTTAATTGGAACCGGACTAACGTTATGTGCGGGTTATTCTTTATACAAAACAAAAAAAAGGAAACGGCTTTGGTATAAAAAGTTTTTCTATCCACAATTGAGGCCATTTGTCATTTTTTTTTTTGAGCGAATTAACGGGTCGTTTATTGTTCGAAGAGAATAATCAGATTAGTCGTTGGAGAAAATTGTTGCTCTTAGACTTTGTTTTCTGTTTTTTGGTTTAGGACTGGAAAAAGTTTGCTAACAGGCTGTGGAGTGGTGGTGCTTTTATATTTTTTTCTTTATCTATAAAATGATATAGAAGTTTTAAGGAAAGAAAATGAATAGCTCCATAATGTTTTGAGAAGACAAATATGGAAAAGAGAAGTTTAATTTACGTTAGAACAGGACACACTTTCGAAAATTTATTTTAATGAAAATTGTGTTCTAGGGATAATTTTAGAGTTCATCATCCTAGGATTTATTTGCCGTATACGCCATAATACACTGAAATGATTTAATGAAACTTTGTAAAAATAAAAACTATAAACGAAAGAAAATAAAAAAAAAAAGAATTAATTTTTATAAAAATAATTTGAACATTGCTCACTTTTTACGTGATTTAAAACATATTCATGTTTTTACTGCTTGTGATAGGTAAACTGAAACGTATTGAAAAACACTCCCTGATTCATAAGAGCCAATATAATTTTCAGAAAAGCAGGACCACCGGAAAATTACTGGATGAAATTGAAAATTAAGTAAATGAGAGCTTGAACAAAGTTCAGCACGTGTTAGTGCTGTACATGGACTTCAGTAAGCCGTACATTAAATCACACCAATCTCATAGAAGCACTTAGAAGGTTTGATAAAGGGGGCACAATGGCTGATTGGCTAACTCACTTCTCTAGAAATAGAAAATTTTGTGTACAAATTAAAGATGCCATTAGCGAAAAGAAAGTAATGAAATTTGGAGTACCTCAAGGATCAAAATTTGGTCCAGTTCTATTTATATTATACGAGTATAACAACGAACTACTACGAGTTTTCAAGCAAAGCATATCATTTGCTTTTGTTGGTGATAGGTCTATTGTTGTCCGACATCGATCTCTGAAAACAGCAGTAAAGGTGATGCAGGATGAATTTAATGAGATGGTGTCACGATAACGGTTTAGTTATAAAGGCTAAAAAGATGCACATTTGAAGTCCACAATTGAAGCCAACAGAAAAAAAGGATTTACTTGGAAAATGAAATTTGCCCTTACATTTCAAAGGAATGCAACGAGTTAGTTAACACCTATCTTGACATGTTTCTTGGTGTAGTAATAGATTTTCACTTTCTCTGGGATAGACACATTGATAAATTACGAATGAATTTAAAGAAACTTTTATTTGCTATTTCTCATTTGAAATACCACGCATCTGAAGACTTTTTAAATCAAGTGTATTAAGCTTTGATGGAGTCGAGGATACAATAGAGAATACTTTCTTGGTTTAGTGCTGATACAAAAGCTTCAAAATGCTGCTCCCAAGCAAGACAAATTGAACACCATTTAAAACTGAATATCTGGCAACCCTAAAAATATGCTTTTATGTTTAAGAGACTTAGAAATTTAAAAATTAATTTTAGTAGAGAAAAATGTTCAGAAGCATAGAATTTGTTTTAAAGACGCAAACAACTCTTGAAGCAGTTTGTGCTAAAGACAGAATTCCATGTGATTTCTTTTGCAAATTGGAAAGAATTCGTAACAGAGCATGAAAACTAATAGAAAACAGAGATTTCATGGATTTACTTCCATTTCTTGAACACTGTCAGAATATTTCCATGTAATTCCTTCTTTCACAAGCAATGCTCACTCGAAGTAGCCAGTTGCATTACCCCCCTACCCCCAACCCTAATGATATTCGTTTTTTAGTCGCACAACACGATTATGGAAAAAATTATTTAGCACAGTTTTCCCGTACCATTTCAATTTGCGAAAATTCAAGACCAATTTTCATCGACACCTACATTCTCCCCCGTCCCCCTAATTTCCCCATCAACCGTGCTGACATAATAACATTGTAAGGGTAAAAAAAAAAATTATACAAAAACAAAAATTTTAAATAATTGAAGCAGTATTTTAAAAATTAAGTTTTTATTTTTAAAATTTAATTTGAAGTTCTTATTATTTTTCAAATTGAAATTAAATTTCAAAAAAAAAACATTGACCCGTTTTTGAGATGTCAAAATTAAAAAAAAAAAAAAATTAAAAAAAAAAAATTAAAAAAAAAAATCAAAAAAAAATAAAATAAAAAAAAATAAAAAAAAAATAAAAAAATAAAAAAATAAAAAAAAAATTAAAAAAAAAAATAAAAAAAAAATTAAAAAAAAAAATTTAAAAAAAAAAATTAAAAAAAAAAAATTTAAAAAAAATTAAAAAAAAAATAATAAAAAGAATTGTTATGTCCAAAAGCCCAAAAAAATTGTTTTTAGTTTTGATGTTCAGTGTTTTTTTAAACTTGTCAAAAGCTTCTGTATAAAACATTTCATTTGAATATTTATCGATGATGAGAAAGTCAAAACTTAAATGAGAAAAAGAAAAACTTTAACTTTAATTATTTGTACCTTAAGAATGTACAACTTATAGATCATATTTTGTCCTAATAATAAATAAACAACTGCTATTAATAAAACCTAAAAATTTGTCAAGTCAAAATAATTGTAGTTCATGGGTTGATGTCAATGAATATTATTTTTCTATCCTAATCGTAGAATGGAAAATTTTGCCAAAGCTTTGTTTAATCAATAGATTTTCAAAGATTGTGATGATGTTCGTCAGCGTTCTTGAACAGCACGAACTCATTTGAAGACTAATTTCGGAAGGCTAAACTTATTGGTTTCATAGGTGCTCACTAACAACTAAAAGATCGACATTAAATACTTCGCAAAGGCAGAACCTCGCAGGAGGAAGCTGGTAATGCAATCGGAGTTGATAAAACGGGTCGTCAGGCATTCCTTAATTAATGCCTTTACGCCAGCATCTGAAATAGAGCATATTTTTATCAACCGATTGACTTGAGAAGATATGTTTTTGAAACGTCAATTCAGTACAATCTGAACCGCTTCACACCAAAACAACGCTCTAAAGTAGTGACGCTGCACAATGAAAATAGTCGTTCAGTTGTGTCAACTCAACGAACACATCATCAAAAATATGGCGGCCAACAAGAACCGTCTGACAACACTGTTCATTGTTTGGTTTCGAATTTCGTTGAACACTGGACCTTGGGAGATCGTCGACATGCCATCTCATCAACGCGGGAGATACTCAAAACGTCACTCGCCTGCGTCCAAGACGTTCCAATGATTTGGTTTAAGCCGTAAGAGAGAAAGAGAGAGTGCGCTCAGCAGTTTGGCGTAAATGAATTCACCTTGCGGCGCATTTTGAAGAATTATTTGCATTTCTTTCCATATAAAGTTCAATTGACTCAAAGAAAAGAATATTACCAACTTGGACGAAGACGTTGCTTAGAATACGTCCAAGCAATGGCATTCCGACATAAGACATGGCGCACTTTATAAACATTGACACTTCAGTAGGAAACAGCTAATGTACTTGCTCTTATTAGTCACACTTAACGAGTAATTTCTCTTTCTGGAAAGCTATAATTTCTGACTGAATTAGATTTGGGCTAACGTCAAAAGATAAACAAAATAAAAGAGAGAACAAGAAGAGAAGGAGGGATAGGAGAAGGATTCCTTAATGTTTCGACAAGGGCACAAAAACATTTCCAGAAACAGATCAACATGTCATATACGAGTAACAGTTGACAGTTGATCGATTCTTTGCATGATGGTTAGTGGGTGGAACTGCCATATAGAAGATCTTGGGTTCGTTTACCAGCCGCTGCAAATAAGTTTTTCAGGACTGTACTTCTTCTTGCGAGAAATTGTCAAATCCTCCAAGACTATATCTCATCATTAAAAGTGCTGCTCATTAGCCGTTCGGAATCGGCTGAAAATGTTATGTACCCTCCATTCGTGGTAAAATGCACACAGGAATGTTTGAGAGTTGTAAGTCACTAGATCCTGGTTCTCTTCGAGCTGTTGCACCACCAAAATCATTTAGGTGTATTGTCCACTTGATGAATTTTTATTTTATTAGTCCATACTTTTTCACCACCTACCTGCGAAAATTATTTTTTGTAATAGATTCAGCAATCAATTGAACTTAAAACTTTGCGAATTCGATAACTTCATTTTATGAATATCGATTCGCTAGAATGGAATTCATTTCAAATGTCAAAAAATATCGAGTTTGATTTCAACGAATTGCAAATAGCTATAGTTCGATAACATAGTCGCGAAAAAAAAACTCATTTCAGTGCGAAAATTGTTGCCATCGTTGCTTTTTAAACGAATGTTGAAGTTCGTTACTGATAATAACGCTAAAACATTCGAATCTAGACGAAAGATTCGCTATTCATAATAATGACATATTGTAATTACTCATTTCGAAGAAATTTAATCAACTTAATTTTGCAAAACCAAATAACCGCCAGTGGTCGATCTAGACAGGAATCACCCTTTGTCACAGTAATTATTGTTGAATTTCCCCAAACATTTCAAAGATAAATAGAAATTCATCTAAGGACACGTGTGTCTTACCATAGGCATCACAATGAAAGGTTTTTTTTTTCCTCACAATTAAGTTTCCCTAGTCGAAATATTTTTTGTCTAATGAAGCCTTTAGGTCTGCATTTAGACACTTGGGTGCAATAAAGATAAAAATAATTAACCATTGCAAACTCACGTTTTGCCCATTCCATAAGCTATATCAATTCCTCAAGATATTCCAATCAAACCTTTATAGATTCTAAAAATATCCTAAAACTCACCCCTCGCAGAAGACGCTTTGCTTTTCAATCTAAAGATTTCCTTAAGGCGATTCTTAAGGCAAGAACTTAACCTCTTTAAGTGTCTGTATCTGTACGCGCCCCCAGACGAGACAAGGCCTCTTTCATTTATTCAAAAAAGAAAAAAAAAATGGAGGCTAGCAAACACACATGCCTTTCGTTCAAACGGAAATTGCAAAGAAACACAAACATTGTGGGGTAAGATATACAGTTATACACACATGCTAGCGCATATAGACAGCCTTAATCCTTAAGTCTACACTTTTCTATATATACATATATAAATGTATATGTGATGGTCGCATTAAGATCAAATTCCCCCATACTCTACCACCAACCATAACCATAACACAAGTCTTTCAAATATAGCTCCTTCGTTTGAAATCCGAGAGCATATCCGGCGGATGAAAATATTCAACAACAACTAAAATATTAAAATAATCTATCTCTTCTTCTTCTTCGTCTTCATCATCAAGTTCAGCCAAAGCAAAACAACAACAAAAATATAATAAGTCTTAACCAAGACCTAGAATATAGAAAAAGCCATTTTACTTTTGCCACAGTTTTGTGTCTTCTTGTTTGTTACTCAATATTTTGTGCTGGCTCGTAAAAGATGTGGAAGATTAAAATGATGAAATGTCAAGGTACAACCGTACAACGACAACATCACACAAGGGGGACGACCCCTAAAACATATTTTATTTCCGTCGTAAATAAGATTTTTGCCATTTTCCCGCTGCAATGTGCAATGCAAACTGAATGAAAATCATTTTGAAATAAAAACTAAGTATCTACTAAATGTGTATATACCTATGTTTACTGTGTTTGGCCTTGAGATAGTTTTTGAACCCATAGTGTACTCGTGTCAGGGGAAGAACTAAAACAAGCCCTTATAGATTCTTGGCTTAAAAACGAGTTTAATCTATTTTTTGTTTGTTTAAAATTTACATAAATAATTATTTTGTAACAGCTTAACTAATGTTAACATTGTCTGTTTATTTTGTAAAGCTCATTTCAGGTTTTTTTTATAATTGTGTTTTACTCGTATTCAACTATAAATAACTTGGATTATGTTTTTAATTGCTTGGGCTCGATGAGAGCTTAATACAATTTAATGTTTGTTTTTAATTAGAAATACAGTGATATCTCTCTAATTCGGACAGCGACTCGGCGGACGTCCGTCGTCGGTGCTAAAGAGAACCATCTGTAAAAGAGAGGAAGTAAAAATTAATTGATTAATTTGTGATATGCATAACTGCTTGACGTTGAAATTATTGCTCATATTAAAAGGACTAAGGGCTAAAATGTTGAGAAAGTAATCGGGTTGGGAACGATATCCCGCTTTTTATAATCCCGTTTTTATAATCCTGTTTCTTATAATCCCACTTTTTTAAAATCCCGCTTTTTAAAATCCCGTCTCTTATAACCCCTTTTTTATAATCCCCTTTCTTATTACGACGTGTAAGCAGTGAGGTATCAGCAACCCACCTGCTTAGGCACACTATAGGATTTGGGGTAGTTGCGAGGTTGGGTGTGTATGCAAAGTTTCTTTAGCATTTAAAGTATCTGGAAAATAAACAACATAAAATCAATAAGTTTTAGCTAACGTATTCTAAAAACGGGATTAGCGGGATTTGTCGAGATTTTAAAAAGCGGGATTATAAAAGATCGGGATTTTAAACAAGCGGGATTTTAGAAGACAGGATTGTAAAAAAGCAGTATTTTAGCAGACGGGATTTTAAAACTTTTTTTTCGGGATTTTTGAAAAGCGGGATTTCAAAAAGCGGGATTCCGATACGCTCCCAAAATAATCTAATTAGTTAAAAAGAAAATTAAATTACAATGCTCTCTGTGCCTTCACAACTGCCGTCGCCAGAAGCACCTGGTGTGTAAAATTACGATCACCATACGACGTGTGGTAACTAAAAGTTTGTACGTTAATTGATTGGAGCTTTTGTTGTTGTTCCATTGGCTGGAACTCAGGTGCGTGCGGACATTGACGGACGCCTGATATGCTTTCGGGACAGGATCTCTAGACTGAGCCGACGTACTCGCCAATGGTTGGTGTTGTATGTGCTGTGCGTGTTGTTTGTTTGAAAAATAGCAGGCAATAAAGAGTAGTGGCGTTGTTGGCAAAGGAAGCAGGAGCTGAGCCTAAGGCAATCTTGAAGAAGATGTCCGTAAGAAAGACTATTTTTGCATATCCTCAGTCTGCGAAGAGTCTCTCTTCGTTTTCTGTTGTACATGTCTAAGAAACGCTGGCACTTCCTCAACGTATGATAGCTTTGGTTGCACAACTTTGGAAGGCTGATTCATGAATTGCCCAAGAGTCAGAAATCGCGTCTCCAAAAATTTATTAACCTCCTTAATAATCGGTAAGTCTTTTCGGCTACCTAACTTTTCTTCCCGCAGTTTTAAGCTCGTACTAGGAAGCTTCTGGTAAGGAACCAAATCAGCATTGTGTCCCAACTAGCTACAATAGATCGAGCGGCCCAGGCGCAGTTTCGATATTCCAAGTAGATTGACCAAAAAGATTCTGAATTTGGAGGTGCACCAGAATGCGTTTGTTGGTCGTAATGCTTCTTCTAGAGTTCCCACGAGTTCTGCAAAAGCCAATTAGCATCACCGACCAAACAATAAAGCTTGTCGATGTCATTTTTGTTATTATGAACGAGGGCCTGAAATCCCTTGTGAAATGCACGCCAGGAGGTATATGTACTATCGAATTTAGGTAAATCGATTCGCGGAAGCCTTATCGCCAATTGCGATGATTGTGCAGGTGTAAAATGAGGTGGAGCTCCTATGTTTGTCACAGCCGAAATGATTGGACCCCGAAAGGGATTCCATATTTGTGTGGTGCGGCTGAAAAAAGAATCTGTTATACTTTGTATCACCTATCATTTTTAAAGCTCTTTTTCCGATCCTCTCCAAGAGTCTCAAGTGGGTAATTGGAGCATCTGTCTAAATATGGAAATTGTGCTATAGCTATGGACGAATATAGGCTTAATAGATTACAGTCAGATCAGAAGGAGTGGAAAATTTCTTTCAAAGTAGAAGGACTGCTAAGCACTTTTTCGGCGACGTCGAATATGTGGTCATTACACAAGGTGGTCTCTGATGCAAATACCGAGAACTGAGAGCTATTCGGTTTCCTCAATGCAAGTGCCGCTCATGGATAGCGGCATAAGAGTTGGGTTTAGCTTTAACGATAGGAGACAGGTTTTTCGTTCCCATTTGACAATGATATCGAGATCAGAACTTAATGAGCTTATAATACGCTGTCATTTTAGATCCAAATCCGAAGGAGAAGCTGAGAGTACTGTTGTCAGCAAAACAATTTAATAGATTAGAAGTTTCTGACGAAAGATCATTGATGAATATAAGCAAGAGAATTGTAGACAAAACGGAACCCTGTGGCACACCACCATTTATTTTCTC
This sequence comes from Philhelius festivus, assembly GCA_963931855.1. Classification (NCBI taxonomy): domain Eukaryota; kingdom Metazoa; phylum Arthropoda; class Insecta; order Diptera; family Syrphidae; genus Philhelius; species Philhelius festivus. The sequence goes on along the minus strand of OZ007555.1, from coordinate 215,089,336 downwards.
AATAATTGACTTGAAACCGAAAAAAAAGAATCAGCATTTAGTTGTTGAAGAATTAAATTTTTCACGGTTTTTCGTTTCCCATTTAACAAGGCTATCGAGATCAGAATATAAATGAGTTTACCCTTCTATATCAACATTCAAAGAACAAAAACAAGAACCTGGAAACGAATATGGGAAGCTGAGAGTACTAGTTTCAGGCAAAAGATCATTGATAAATATAAGAAAGAGAGTCGGAGACAAAACAGAGCCCTGTGGCACACTTGCATTTATTTAATGAACTTCAGACTTAAAAGCGTCCAACACAACTTGTATTAAGCGGTTCGGAAGGCAGTTTCTTAGCCAACGAAGAAGAGATTCATCAGTACCAAATGAACGCATTTTCGATAAAAGAGATTGATGCCAAACTCTATTAAATGCTTTTGAAATATCAAAAGATTGAACACGTAGTAGATGACAATGACTATTTAATAAATTGTTTCTTGAACGGTCAAGAAAAAGACTGGAAAACAGAACCACTTTTTATTTTTTTTTTTACGAGTTAGTTCTGGTTTCGGAGAAAGCTTGATTTCGGAAAAAAAAAATAAGAAAATGAATTTCCCCTCGCAAATTAAAGGGAGTTTTCGAACTTTCTTTATGAATGCAGTGCTAAAGGATAAACACATAAATGTTGAAGATGATTATGATGTCAGAATAGGTTACAGTCTGAAAGTGAGTCCGATAAAATTTACAAATCTCTTAATTTTTGAACCATAACTGTCCGCTCAAAGGAGAATTCACTGTTCATTTTTAAACATCAACAAATAGTTAGTTTTTTTATATTTCTAGTTCTAGTTTTTGCTTATTTATTTAACTTATAATGGGAAACCGTAAAACCATATTTAACAAAAACAAGATAAAATTTCAATTTTGATGCGAATATCATCCTGTGTCGTAAAAAAATTATTAAAATGTTATTAAAAGACCAATAAAAACTGGTTTACTGGTTATTCGTTCATAACGAATATTTTGTTTACAAATTTTACGACCAATGATCACCTTCACATTTTCATTAAATTAAAAGTATGTTATTTTTAAGAGGTGATTATTCGACTGACTTTAATGCTCTTTAATATTTTGTACATTCCCGATTTAAACTGGTTCGAAGCTGTTTTGAATGCAATTTTGTATAAATAGTTGCAAACTTTCAAATGATAAAGAAATAAATTAAAAAAAAAAAAAAAACAAATGAAAAATATGCTTTTTTATTATAGAATATCGTTGGAACTTGATTTGCGTCCCCACCGATGCATTTTATGACTCCCAGGATATTAAATTTTTCCAAAAATTTAACTTTAGATTTCTATGGCTCTTCATGTGTCATTTCAAGTTGAATTCAACTTGAACAAATGATCTTTGAAAAGGCACGTTTAACAAGTCGATAGTATGATAAAAATCTTTTAACCACATAAACACCGAAAGGTCTTCAATTCCTTATGGGTTTGAATTATCTCCCAACATTTTTCTTAATTTTTTTTTCTTTCTGCATATTCACGCTTGGTGCGTTGTAATGCCACTGCAAGCAATTAAGCATACATTACAATAATTTAAAAAATTACTTTTATCAAAGAAACTTCACAAACAAAATAGTTTCGAATTTGCCAACTGAGAAGTGACAGATGACAGCTGTTTTCAACTTCACGTAAAGTGATTTCGAAATGATTTGATTTCGAAATGATTTGATTTCGAAATTACGAAATCGAGAGAAATGTAGAATACTGGAAACAAATTCACTCGATTTGGAAATTCGTTTTCATTTCGAATTCAATGGATTTATGGAACCTGGCTGTAAGTATTTAGTAATTTACGTATTCACACACAACGACAAAACTAATAAATTTAGCAAAACTTCAAAAAGAAAAGTTTAAGCAACATTTTTCGAACTACACTGTACACATGTATAGCTAGCTACACAGCTGAATGTACAAAGTTGATGTGCTTGACATTGGAGGAAATACGTGTTTTCTTTATATTATCATAATACAATGTTTTTATTTAATTAGCGGAAATATTTTTTTTCTTCAAATATGTGTAAGTGTAAGTACATACTTTTAAGAATGTATTTTTAAAAATTTTATCAAGTAATTATTTAGTTCGAATGAGATCAGATGCCAAAATGTTAATACACTTCATTAGCAAAAGCAAATCGGTATTCACCTCAACAACCTTAACAAATTCAACGAAAATTATATTATTTCTTAATATTAAGGTGTCTATGGATCATTGGAATTCGAATACCGAAACTTTTGGCAGTGTTCGAAAAATTACTTATAAGTTATAAACATACTTACATAGTCGGAAATATTGATATTTTATTGGTTGAAAATACGATTGAATCACTCACCTGAAAAAATAAAGAAAAAATAATATATTTTTATTGAAAGAAAAAAAAAAGTAATCAAGAGTTGTAGAAAATTTAATTATAAATTCATTCTACGTAAAATGAACCATCTGTTTGGAAAAAAAAATTAAATTAAGAAAATAACCAAGCATGATGCATTTATCAATCAGACGAAATTAGGCTTCATTGCTGATGGCGTAGTTGAAATCAAACAAAAATTACTTACACAATGAAATAAAGGATCTCAACTTTGAAAGCTATTAAAAAAGTTTTAATGATGATGTTAATTTTAAGATGTGATAGATATTGTATTTTCAAAGTGCTAATGACTTTCGAAGATGCATTTGAATGGGCATATCCCATATCCCATTAAAGTCTTCTTTTTTAATAGTTTTTTTTTTAATGAATTAGGTCTTTGATGATTTGATATGTTCACAAATGTTAGATGCAATGTGTTAATCTTCATATGAAACACATAAAAGTGGGTCAAAAAAGAGCAATTAGATATTCAGTGTTAGATGATATTTTATTTGTAAGCCTAAAGACAATTATAACGTCAAAACTGATGAATACCACATTAAGTTGGTAAATTAATTGAGAGAAAAACTACTGGCATGCAATGTAGGTTGCATTTTTCATTAACTCACTTTTATAGGAGTTATACAATAAAAATAATGATGATCATTTGGGACAGCATTTAGCAGGAAAGGTCGTAGCTATAAGTGTCCAATTTTATACAGGCAGCGTTATAAAAAAACTTCTTTTTATTTCCTCTTCATCCTTAAATAAATAATGATAAAGTGACATTTTATTACAAACTATGATTAAGACTCTGATCGAAGTTAATTTCTTAAGCTTCTGCTGCTAATTTTTTTTAACCCTTGGAATAGCTTTTTCCATTGTGATACCACACTGAATCTTAGAGACTTTTTCCCTAATCATTGTAGTAATAATCTCCCAGATGGAGTCTACGTCTTTTTACAGAGAAGGTGAGGGACCGATTCCTCCTCTTCTTCGTCTATGCAACTTCTGCAGAAATTCGTTAGAATAAATTCCAAGCCCTATAAGGTAATAAATGTATCATTGTTCCACTTTTTGGCGATCCTGAAATATCCTTTTTTTATTTTAAATTGAATACAAATTTACAAATTATATTTTATTTATTAATTATATGGTATTTAACATTATATGTATGGAATATGATGTCGGTAAAGTTGTTGTAATTTCAGCAATTTCGTTTCAAATGTCGTCCTCAAACATCGAGGTTGTGGTTGGTTTATCTGTGTGTGATTGGCAACACATATTTTAGCAACATTTTCCGATAGCAGTCACCAGTAGCTGTTACACGGCCTTGCCAATGGCATCCGCAAAGAAATATGGCCGAATTAACACGAAGCCGGTCCAACGAGATTGTTGTGGTCTTTGGTGTATCAATCGAGTATTTTCAGTGCCCTAAAAGTGGCTTTTCTGTATATTAACAAAGCCAGCTAAGTCGATCAATACCAAAAAAGTCACGTAATTTTTCCAACTTATTTACAATTGAAGGTTCCCTCCAGTCCTTCCTACAACACGCACTTAGTAATAGTTGCGATTAAACCACTAGGCCCATGTGTTGTACGAACCTAGTGTAGTACTTTCAGATTTCGTAGACTCAGTGCAGAACAAAGAATAAAAGTTGCTTAATTTTACTTTGAAAATCGACATTCAATTATTCAAGCACAAAGATCTTACTTACTTTATAGCGTAAAAGGTTCTATGGAACCGATATTCTTTCGCACTTGTACAGTCGCAAGAGTCCTCGAAGATCTTGAAATGCATAAATCCGCAGGTCCAGATTGTACATGCATCCCCAAAAGACCTGAAGAGGTGTTCTCTTACCTTGCCACAAACCATAGTGTTAGCTTTCCATACTGTAATATTATTTGGGTATCTTTCCGAGCAGATGGAAAGCAACATTTTTGTCTAGCCGGTCCCTTAAAAAGGCGAATCTTTCTCCCTATCAGATTACAGACCACTTGCACTAAATTCCGTTCTTCGTTGAATTAAAAATTACTTTTCGGTCCGCTTCATAAAATTTGTATTGGACGGTTTCAAGTCGACATTTATAAAATAAATGCTGGTGTGCCCCAAGGCTCCATTTTGTCTCCGACACTCCTTCTTAAATTCATAAATGATGTTTTGTCTGAAAATTCTATTCCACTTCAATGTTTCGCTGACGACAGCTCCTTCAGTTTTTCATATTCGTTTCCAGACTCACAACCCTCTTCTTCGGCTATGGAACTAAAACGGCAGCGGTGCGATAAGCTCATTAGATTCCAATTTTGACAGCAGTATACAATGTTACTAAAAACCGTGTGGAATTGAATGCTTCGAAACACGCAAAACTGTTTCAGCCAAGCGAAATATACTACCAATGCTATTATCCATGAATGGCACTTGCATCAAAGAAACTGCAAAGCTGTCCATAGCCGGTTTGTGTGTCAATGACCATCTCTTATGGACTTATCATTTATTCGAAGAAGCTAAAAACGCAGCTTAAGGCTTAGGTTTTCTTAAAAGATCGAAGATCATTTCACCTTCTGATCTGGCTATGATCTATAAGGCATTCATCCGCCCAAAACTTGAATACTACAGTCATATCTGGACTGCTGTCCCAATTTCTCATTTGAAACTGTTGGATAAAATTCATAATAAAGCCCTAAGACTTATAGGAGACGCATCGATTGCGGAAACTTGTTTTTCTTGAACACCATCGTAACGTCAATAATGTTCATTTGAAATAGCCAGTTGCATTACTCTCATCAGCAATTCCGCCGTAATACTCGTCTAGCAGAAAATGCTTGATCCTAACTTCGGACGTACTATAAAATATAGAGGTTGTTTCTTTAGCCGCATTACTAGAATGTGAAGTCCTCTTCACTTTAACTAACCGCTCGCACTGTGTTTCGCCGTAACATTTTTAGGATAGCCATTATCATTAGTGTGAGCAAATAATATTAAAAGAAAAAACAGTCAGCACATAAACTTATAGCCCATTCACACCAAATCCAAAACACGGTTTTAGCTAATAATAACGGTTTTGGAGAAATACCTACATCAAAAACACAATTTTTCTCATACGATTTTTCTAAAACACAAGTTTTCACAAACCACAAAGTTTTATATAAAGCCTCTCGAAAACTATTAGAATTTCAGAGATTAGCTAAACAAACAAACGTTTTAAAAATTCATCAGCGTTAAAGAAACGTCAAAATAGAAATTGATGGGATACTTTCAAAATAAATGCAAAACAGCTGAGTTAAGCTGAGTTAAGAGTTAAAGCCATCTTTCCCCACTAGGCTCCAAAAATTACAACGGCCATGACTACCTTCTGTCAATTCGGTTTATCTTGATCTAAGTAACACGGCCGAACTGTTTTTCGTATTATAAAAATTGTGGGAAAATGGAAAATTATGGACGGCCGAAAATTTGACAGGTGTCAAGAACATTAAAATGTCAAACGAAAACGAGTAAATTTTGTTTTTTTTTTGTAAAGAATTTTTGAAAGCAAAAAAACATTTAAATTCCGTTAAGTAAATTTTTTGTGGGATAAGAGTTTTAGGGGTGTTTTTGAAATACTGAATCAAGTACGGATGATAAAGGGGAAACTTAGAATGCTTCACTCCGCAGTTGGCAGGGAAATAAAAACTATGGGGCTACCCACCGGTGCAGGGAAATAAGTCCACTGAGGAAATAAGTCCACTGAGGAAATAAGTCCACTGAGGAAATAAGTCCACTGAGGGACTAAGTTCTCACTTGAGGTGGGAAATAAGTCCCCAGGAACTAAGTCCACTGAGGGACTTAGTTCTCACTTAATGGGAACGAAATCCACTTTACTAAAGTGGTCTTTGTGCCCATGCAAGGTGGAAATTCGTTACAAAAAACTGTGGGTTTTAGTTCCCTTTGAATGTGAAATAAATTCTTATGTTAAGCCATGGGAACGACACGTATAAAGAGTGAGGTATGCTTCGGCAAACTATAGGATTTGGGGTAGGTGCGAGGTTGGGTGTATGTAAAGTTTCTTTAGCATTTAAAGAATCTGGAAAATAACCAACATAAAATCAGTAAGTTTTTGTTGTTGGAAATTCATTCCCACTTTATACTTTCGAGTGTATACTAATTTCCCATAAGAAAGCGGACTTAGTTCTCACTTAATGGGAACAAAGACCACTTTAGTAAAGTGGATTTCATTCGCATTAAGTGAGAACTAAGTCCCTCAGTGGACTTAGTTCCTGGGGATTAATTTCCCACCTCAAGTGAGAACTTAGTCCCTCAGTGTACTTAGTTCCTGGGGACTTATTTCCCTGCACCTTACGCACCAGTGGAGGTTTTTTTAATTGTGACATCTGTTCTTTGTGTTATTAACAAAACCCACTTTTAAATAACATTTACCATTGAATCTTAAGATTTGTCAGAAATAGAAAAACAAATTTTATTCAATATAATTAATTACACAAAAATAATCTAATAAGTCGAATTTAGGTCATGTTTTCATTAACGAAAAACTAAATATAGTAGCTTCACAACTGTAACCAATTTATTCGAGCTTAACCAACTTACCTAGTATTTCTATCTTCGTGCGCAGAAAAAAAAAACTATGAAAATATTTGAGAAAGTGCAATAGAAAGTAAAACTGCCAGAAAAAAATGTATACAAAGATTGACAGTTAAAAAGCAAGAAAAAAAAACCTGCACAAATTCATAACAACATAATATATTGAATTCGTTAACTGAGAACTAATTAGTAAGCCTTTTTTTATCTCAATTAATAATAATAAATAATAAACTCCAGTAACATACCAACCATTTGACAGACTGACGAATGTGGAAGAAAAACTCTATCATAACGTCAATTAATTGGACTCGAAAGAAAGCCTATTGTGAATGGATCAAAATGTAACCGTGCATTTTTCACACATGGTTTCACTGCTTTTTGTCGTTTTTCTGCAAGTTTTTTTTTTTTTTTAATACAAAAAGATACTCAGATACGAATGACACTGTCTTCTATGAGTTGTGATTTTTATTTTATTAAATATTTATGTGGTGAACATGCCAACAGTTGTTCGTGATAAACAAGCCACCGAACAGACACCGCCGCCGCCGCCGACAACAACATCAATCGAATGAAAGTTATTTTTCGAATCAAGATTATTTGAAAGATACAATATCTTTTGCATGACAATCTCTCACTCTCTGTAAGTAAGAACGAAAGTAAAACTAAGACAAAAAAAATCCGATAAGTATGAAACTATACATTACTTTGGCTTTCCCAAACGATACTCCGTAGCTCTTAAAAAGTCTTATGGGTATCCTTGGCATCTTTCAGGTTCATTTATCAAAAGCAGGACCTAAAGGTGTTAAATCGCCACTTCGAACGAGAGTGTTAAAGATAAACATCTCGAGAAGATATCATATTCTTAAGTCATTACTCAATGTTGCTGCATCATGTTGCTTAAAGTAGTAATGGTAGACAAAGACCAAATAGCAAAAGGTGTAGAAATGTGGAAAAGAAAAGTGATACGGAGACCTCAAAAAAAAAAAAAAAAAAAAAAGTGGTTAATGATAGGGTGCCAATTGCTTGATTTAATCTGGCTAAACCTTCTATACTTTCAATGATGAAAAATGAACGCGAAAGTATTTGATTATAGAAAAATAGATTATAGAATTAAAGCTCACTCTCAGTTGCGTGTATTTGTTTTTGCATATACATATCTATACTATTATATAAAAGCGAAACCATTTTAAAGTTTGATTCGCACGATCTCAGAAAGTAGTCAACCGATTCATTTGAAATAAATTTTATTATTTTTTATATTGTTATAAGAGTGTTTATGGCTATTATTTTTTTTTCATTAATAATTTGTCAAACTTAAATATTATGAATTTTACATTTTTTGTCCATTTCTTTTCATTAGTTGACTTATACAACCACTCATATCTTAAAACCTATACAATAATCGACAAAGATTAGCATTGCTTCATTAAGTCAATATTGTTGCGCAAATTTTAAGCCCAAAATCACTTCTTAGTTACACATACAACCTGAGAAATAAATAAAAACAAATTATAAAATTATAAACTTTTTGAATTTATTTTATCCAGGAATTAGATTTCATCACAATCGAAAGGTCGCTGCTTTGTTTCATTTCATTATCATTCCAAAATTTTTAATTTTCTTTTCTTCCCATGCTCTTTCTCTCTTAATATCTGTTCCATTCAATAGTTACGTTTTTTCTCTTACCTACCTACATACCTACATATTCAATTTTTCTGTATTGTATTTGTATAGTTTATCTAACTAACCGACACAGACACACACACATTTTTTTGTTTCTCTAATTCTATCGTCACATTGCTGAGCAATGTGGGGTTGGCTCTTTTTACTTGCGATATAGGTTATAGAGTACCTATTAGTAATAGGTACTAAGACTAACTATAGGGCAAGTTCTGCATCTGGAACTCGAGATTTTGATCAAAGTTGACATTACGATGATAGCGAAGACGAATAAAGTGGGTCCGACGATTCCGTCTGTTTGTCTGTATGCCTGTATGTCCGTATGTCTGTACCTCGATCTAGAGCTTAAGCCACTGGAGCTATTTTCTTCAAACTCGGTACTTAAGGGTCTTCGGTGATTCCCTAGAGGAGAAATTGAAATTTTTTTTAGCTCTAAAACTAACAGTACCCCCATACACCAGTAATGCATAATCTCACTTATTATGATACGAGTATTATGGACACGGACTACATTTTGGTAAAAAAAATGTTTGGGGGGAAATGTTATTATTTTATTGAATACTATAATAACTTGCATATCATTTTTGTTTATAAAAATTTTAAGGACGATTTAGTACACAAAAAACATGTTTCAGTGCGTCTGTATGTCTGTACCTCTCTCTCTACAGCCTTACCCACTAGACCTATGTTCTTCAATCTCGGTAGTTAAGGGTCTTCGGTGAATCGCTAGAGGAGAACTTGAAATTTTTTTTTAGCTCCAAAACTAACGGTTCCCCCCATACACCCGTAATGCATAATCTTATTTATATCGAAACGGTTCTAACGATTTTGATAAAACAAATTAGGTGTGATATTATGGACATTGGACATAGACTACATTTTGGTCAAAAAAATTTTTCTGGCAAAATGTTATTAACGGTACCTGTCATAGAACCGTTTTTTGATTTCTTGACTTTCTCATCAACAGCTCTAACGATTTTAACCAAAAATTTTCAACAGGAGCCCCCTTAAGTTTAAAATAATATTGTATATAAAGATATTGGAAAGAAAAAACTATTTCTAAAATCTATACTACCTAATACTTAAAATTTGGCATCCCAAATTTTGTTCTCGAAAAATTTTAAGGGAATTTGTCATATAAAAAATTACTTAAATATTAAAAAGATTAATCAGACGGCAATTCCATACATTTGGACATTTTTATCTCATTAAATCCATGTTTTATATTTATAAAATGGGGGTATTTTAAATTCCAAAGTACTTTTACATAAGAGCCAGTCGTGCATTTTATTTTCTAAGTTACTTGAATACACTCAATAGCATTTTGGGTGACGAAAAAGGACATCCAATTGACTACAGTGCCGTGCACATAAACTGTTCTATAAAAGCGAAAGATTTTAAAGTTTGGGTTGAATGATCTCAGAAAGTAGTCAACCCATTTATTTGAAATAAATTTTATTATTTTCTATATTGTTATATTTATAATATGCACAAACATGAAAAAGCTCTTTTTTTTCAAGTTTGAAAGAGAATCTAATTCGATACGGTATGTTATACATATAAACTAAAATAATATTATTGTAGCAAATATGCTCAGTCTCATTGAGAAATGTTTTCATATGCTAATATTAATACTAAGAAAATATTCGTAGTTACAATTTGCGAAGCAACGCGAGTACGGGTCGGCTAGTTATGTATATCCCCAAAAGATTAAGTCGATTCACATGAATGCGACATGTTGACGTCTTCAGTGGGGTAGCGATGGGGATTGTGGAAACACTGACATATCGATATAAAGAAGCGCAAGATACAATCAGTACACCGAGAAGGTCATTTTGCCGTTAAGAATACGCAAGAAATTCTAGAAAAATCCTATTTCATTCGAGATGTTAAAACAAAAATCGCTAAAGTTATCCGAAATTGTATTGAGTGTATATTAGCAGAACCTAAGGGGGGGTTTTTTACACCAATCGAAAAGGGTAGTTTCCCTCTAGAGACGTTCCACATTGATCACATCGGACCAATGGAAGAGACGAAAAAGAAGTACAACCATATGTTGGTAGTGTTGGATGCGTTTTCCAAGTTCGTGTGGCTGTATCCCATTAAGGATACAGGCACCGAAGAGGTATTAGATAGGTTGAGGAAGCAATCTGCCAAACAAATAGGTGGAACGTATTAATCGAATACTTGTACCACTTTTGACAAAGATGAATGTTGAAAATCTAGGATTGTAGTACAAATATGTTGACTAGGCCCAACAGATTACCAACAATATACTACCAAGGAGTACTGGGCTAACATCTTTTAGAATTCTGACTGGTGTTGAGATGAGGATGAGGAAGGTGTCGAATATCCAAGAAATTCTCAACGAAGAGATTTTTGAAGAATTCGACGCTGACAGAAAAGATCTGAGGGAAAAAATCCAAAAAGAAAACTATCGTTACCAGCTAAGGAAACGCATAAGAAAGCCTTCCAATACAAGATAAATGAACTCGTTGCTGTAAGAACAACCCATTTCGGAGCTGGTCTGAAGTTGAAACCGAAGTATCTTGGGTCATATAATATCACCAAAGTTTGCAAGCACGACCTGCATGAAGTTGAAAAAGTTTGGAGATCATTCTGGGCCGGGGCGTACCACTGCATCTTCTGATGCTACGAGTATGAAGCCGCCGGCAGGATCCTTCGAATGCCTAATCAGAATGGCCGAATGTGAGATTCCAACTTCGACAATGACGGCACTGGAATTAACATGGTACCAACTGCCAAAGACGACGGCACTAAACGTTATACACAAGAGAACGAAAAATTAATGTTTCAGTGGCGATAAAAGGAAGAACCTTAAATGAATGAATCTAATAAAATGCATGAAATGAATTTTAATTAATGAAACTAAGAAAATGTGTCACTTCTCATCTATCTATGATTCACAATAATTGTCATTTGACGTCATTAACAGTGTTCATTAATGTCAAAATTTTTTATTTTCTCTAAGTCGAATGACCTGCCATTTTATTTACTAAAACAAGGTTTGCCTTTTTGTATTATAATAAATGGATTTTTTTAAGTAGGACATCCATTTGATTTATGGAAACTTTGGAAAGATTTTTAACTAACAATCAAGTTCAGAGGCACCGGTTTGGCGCCATGCGCCCAAAGATTATTTTTCATATTTATGTATGCATAGGTATACGAGTTCAATTTCTTAAAAGTTGTTGCAGAATTTGTTAAGACCTGTAGTACTCAAAAGTCACTAGTAAAAGGATGTGTTAATCTTTTTAACGAATTCAAGACTTTAAGTTAGATAAGAAACGAGTAAATATAAAAATTTTGGCCAGAAGTTGTAGTAATTTCTTTATCAAAACTACGTAAAAGTTTCTAATTCATCAAATGAAAATTAAAGAGATAAAGATTTGCATAAGCTTATTGACAAATCAAGTCTAATGATTATGGTTTTGTTTACCAAAATAAATTACAACTTAACACGCGACTGCTGGCGATGACGCGATGTTAAAAAAAAATCATCTTGCCTCCTTTTTCCCAAATGTGGGAATCCAAATTGCTTTTTTTGGCAATATAACTCCCATTGCCAACGACAAATAAAACGTTAAGAAACGCAAATAGGCTACCGTGTTGTTGTTCACATGTAGGCGTGAAAATTAACTGCTTACTCTGTTACCAATGATTAGACGCAATAAGTGTGCATATATACGATTCCAAATTGAGTGAGTGATACTTGAGTGAAATTGTCCATAAATTAAGTGTCATTTTGTCTTTACAGAGCAAAGAAACACACATAACAGTGCGGAAGAGCAAAGATTGATGTGTGGCAAGGAGAAGAAATAAGATTAACAATGAAAACGATTACAATTATTGCAATTGAAACAACAACTCATTTGCCTCCCAATCTTTACTCAAGTGTTAGATTATGCGGTTTATTGGGAAGAGAAATGTAATGAAAAAAAAATATAAACTCTAGCCAAAGAGTGTAAAGAAGAAGACGTGGAAGGGAAACCCAGCACGTTTTTCAAGGACGATGCAATGCGGCAGCATTTTCGCCATTTCAGTGAAGTACAAAAGTGAATACAAATGCAAATGGAAAATGCCAAATCAGAGATAGCAATATGTATGTAAATGTAGATAATACATAATGTAGGTCTTGCTTCGCTGAACGCAAATAAAGGGTGCGTGTTAAGTTCCAGGTCGATAAAGTATTTTTGTAATAACTTCTAAACGAGATGCAGTTTTATAATTTCAATTTTATTGATTGATACTTAACAATATGTATGTATATGAGTTATGATGTGGGTCAAGCGGGCCCCTCTGACCGTGGTGAAAAGACGAGCTGTTTAAAGCACATTTTTTATAACAATTTCGCAGACTTCTGTTGTAATTTCAGCAATTTCTTTTCTGTTTTCCTTAAGCATCAAGATTGTGGATGGTTTATTAATATACACCTTTTTCTTCAAGAAGCCCTATAAGAAATCAGAAGATCGTGGGGCCCGTCGATATCACCCCACGTCTTGTTAGAACCACATGTTCTGAAGGACTAGTTAGATGTTCCATAATGAATTGTTATCGACCACTCTCTACGACTGTCATATACACCATCCAATTCTGAATTGGAACCGAAGGACCCCAATATCATGTTGATGAGGAATGGCTTGTCTGTTCTTCCTGCTACATCTACAAAAACAGGGGCCAAATAAGCGAGTGAGTGAGCCCCATCAGTGATCGAATGAAAATGTCAAATTAGTGTAATCGATTGCTCGATGACGTAAGCGGTAATGCCAAACTCACATAATTCAATCACGGCGTATTAATCGAAAACTGATGCGGTAATTTGGCCCCAGGTTTTTGGTTTGTTACGACTTTGTCGTAAGTACTTTTTTAAGTAAGCACATACTGTTGTTGCTGGTTCACATCGAAACGCTGTTCTCGCACCAGGTCTTGGACACTATTTCTGGCCCGAATACAAACTGGCATTCTAATTTGAAGAACCTAGTCATCGATGATCCAAGTGAGCTCACCGGAACGAAACACCGATTTTTGGACTAAAGGCGAAAACAAACTATTTTGAATTCAACAATTCTAATTAAATATTATTAATTTTTCTACTTTTTTACAAAGGTCTTTATTGTTGATGGTTATGCACATGTCCTCAACCATGATTTCTTTTGTTTTAACTTAACTGTGGGAGTCTTGCAAGCCTTGCTTTAGCCATTCAAGCGAGTACGTACACACATCGGTTTTTATGTAAGGGTATTTGAATTGAGCGGGGAATTGTTGAATTGAATAAAATACGCTGTGTACGAGGTATTATCAAAATTATGTTTTTAATAGGCCCATGTCTGCCATTATGTATGGAATATGACATCGTTCAAATGTCCTCCTACGCTTCTTTCATTCGCACGGATCCGAGTTGTCCAATTTTCAATGACTCTTTCGTAAAAATCCGGTTGCGTTATGTTTACCTTACGGGCATCGGTCGATGGTGATTTATTCGCAAGGACCTGCGACTTCAGCAAATCGTACAAGAAAAATCCTAGCAGGTTTAAATGCAGAATGTCAGGAATGAAATGACGTCTTCCAAATCCTCTGAAGCCCAGTCAGCAAGCAAACGGCGTTGTCTATGGTAATGAACTTAGAGCTCCTGGGTCAGTTGGATCTTGTACGGGTGTAGACCCAAGTCCCGAAGAAAAATTCGCCAAGTTGAAGTCTACGAAAGGCCGAGTTCTTACACACGACTGCCTCGGGTTATAATGTACACTTTTACTTTGCGTTCCTTTGAAGTATGAATATTGATTGATTGATAACCGAACCGGTCGTCTCAAATTTGGCCACCAAACGTTGAAGCGTCGACTGTAAAAATAAGCACAGCACTCGCAACGTTTTCACTAACGAACTCACATTTTGATAATAAAGTTTTGTCGTTTGGACCTGCTGGTCAATCGTGTCACTTGTTATTTGGCATCAGTATCTGAATAATAAACATTAAAATTGACAGATGTCACAAAAAAAAATGGCCGCTCCAAGCTGTCAAATGCTACCCGCCCTAATTCTATCTAATCCTTTGGATATTCCAATAGAGATGACATTCGAAATGTGCTGTCATTTGTGACAGTTCTTTGACATTTATGTTGGATTGGACGCACCATCTATCTTTCATATCGTTCAAACTGCGGCGTGGAGTCGCTTGATTTGGTGGCAGTTACGGGTGCGTTATTTCAACCAGTTAGTTTTTTCAATCACACCGAAGTATGGTATGGTGAATATGTCTATTCGAATTGTCTATTGGGGAAAATTACTAAAACGGAAAATTTGGAGGAAGCATTATTAAAGTTGCTAGCGCCGATTCAGAATTCTGCTTGAAGTTTTAAATACTTTCAAAACCTGGTTCTTTCGTAATTTTTACTATCAAAAAAAATCTAAGCTTTGACTGACGTTTCGAGACGACATCGCCATCACCATGGCGAAATCCGCGCATATTGGAAACTGAAATTAAACGGTGCGAATACTAATTGAGTGTTTCTTTTGCTTTGGTGTGGGCATAGTATTGGTTGCTTTGAAGTTTGATTAAAAAAAAAGGAAAAATTATTACATCGAAACACAAATTTCTATAGCAGTATTGCGAGCAGCTGAAAATCAAACTGACCAATAGAAATGGGAAGCTGGACGATCCTCATAAAAGCAGATTTCAAGCAGTACGAAAACTAGAATGAGTTTGTGTACCAGCTGAAATCTCTCTTTAAACAATACCAAGAATAATATTTGGTCTTATAAAAGACTATCTCATGAAATTCGCAACGACGACGATCCCATTAACTCCAATTGAATTGTTGTCACTGAGAAGTGCGGTAATTAACGATTCCTACTTAACCTAAGACTCCGTGGATTTCTATAAGGCATTCGAAGGTTTCAATAGGGATTTTGTTGGCTCTCTTTGAAAGAAAAAAGGCATCAATGAAAGACAAGCTTTTAACGTAAGGTCAAAGCACAATTGGATTTTTCCACGGAATTTAATATGGGCCCAGGCAAGGCTACATCTTGTTACCAATACTGTTTTTATTGTTGACAAGCGATCAGCCCCAGCTTCACACGGGAAACACTAAACTAATTATTTATCTTAGCCAGATGTCTTCTGGTGGATGGATAAAGTCGGTCATTTGACGAAATTTTAGCAAATATGCATACTTAATTAGTCAAACTGGAAGTTATATAATTTCTTTTATTTTTTTGTGTGCCTACTCAGGAAAAAGTCACCTACAATTAGCCGTGTGTTTTTGTGAATTATTAAAGCCAGCAAAAGCCAACTATTGTTATTTTGGAATATGGAAATTTTCACTATGCGCGAAATCAATACGACTTCGCCTCTAATGATTGTTGCCTCATTTAAATTACAATTTTTTGATGATCAATCGCTGCAACTTTGATGCTATGTATTAAGTTGTATGAAGTACCAGTCATCAAACCTTTAATGTTTGAAGGTACGGCGCTATTCCCGATGCGTGGTTTCAATGAATTCAAAGAGTCAGATAATTGACGACTTGTTCTTTGTCCATTACAGTCTCGATCAAAATTGTATTTAACTGTTCCGTCACGCGCCGAGCAGCTCAACATTTTTATTGCCAAAATTACACGTTCGCACAGCCAATCCGGATTTCTATAAATGGTTGTTAGACCTGGGAATACTTTACCGACAACATCTTGAATATTCAATTGCATTTCATAGCAGTTCGGCGAGAACGAAATCTCTTTCGTGAAGTTTTGCCATTACCGATGTCCAAAAGTTGTTTTGAGAATGTATGAATAGGCGGGTCTTGCAGCAAATGCACCCTTATGTTCGTCGATAGCTGATTTTCTTCACTTAGTCCCAAATATATAATTATTTCAAGCATGCGTTCAACTCATTTGGGGGCTTTGATCGTGGAATAACTGGCAGTTTGGCGGAAATCGTCCGCAAGAAGAGCGCTTCTCATCGGTTGCTTGTTTCCTTCGAAATCATGGAGAGTCCGGACAAGCTCTTCGAGCAATTTTTTATAGCCCACTGTGCATTCTTTTCAAATGGTAATTTTCCAAATTTTAAGGAATATGGACATGCCTGAGTTTTTGCTTATGTTTGAAGTTGGTGTTTCTGTCTGGTTCATATTCAATGTTGAATCGCAAAAGCTTTGATGCAATTCTCGATACCACTGCGATTGCGATTCAATTCAGCATTCGAACCGATTCAAGTCAATGTCAAATTGATAAGTAACAATGCGCCTGTCCGTCGTCAATCGACAGACATTTATTCAAAAATGCGTCTCGTCACTTAAGATGATATCTAGGCCAAAATTGCGATCCTCTTTCAAACGCTTTAAATCTCATTCAGCAGACCGCGTTGTCAATAGTCATGAACTTTCAGTTCCTAGGTTAATTGGATCTTGAAGTCTACGAAAGGCAATGTTTTTGTACACCCCGAGGAATCAACTGCCTGCTCAACACTTTCACTGACCGGTATGTTCTCGGCAGTTTTGGGAGAGTTCATAGGGAACATACACACCGATATTTAATACATAAGATAATTGAAGAAATGGTAGGGAACCATGCTTTAGTTCCAGCACTGCTTCTGACAAAAAAACATAAAGAATCTTTGAAGAACGAAGGCTACAATGCACTTTCCCTCAATTCCCTATTTATAATCATACCTTTAGGACTAGTCATTGTTTACAAATAATCAATCACCCTACCCCTCTATCTCTTCTAAAGAACAAAGAAAAAACACTAACCCATACAAATTACAAGCTTCTTTGTTTTCAAGAATATACCCGCGGATAAACCATTCCGCGTCTCTAAACTGTGTTACGTGTTAAACAAATCATAAACGTATCGATTTAGCATGAACGAACATCATAACATTTCTTATCAACCAGCGTAAATTCTGAGGATAAGCTGATTTGTCAACGGCTGTGTGGCGGAAACAGGGGGATGACTGGGGGGCAAACAAATTAACCCCAAACATAACCTCTTTGTTGTTGATAAATATATGTATATTGAATGACGAATTTTCACACGCTCCCTACAATCACGGTCGTCAGAATAATCATACGCCATATATGTATCTACATGTAAATGTATATAAATACGAGACGACGAGAAATTCTCAGACGAAAGATACAAAACGGAATACATTGTGCAGATGGAGGAGGCAACGCGACGCGACTGTATTCGATACGATTCGACGCTACCAGCATCCGTGTATAATACAAATACAAATTGTTTATGTAAATCTTCTTCTCATCGAATTCATTCATAAAGTTTGTTGTAAAAACAAAACAAAAACTATTTATAGATAGATTCACAATGAGGAAGATGATTTGGGAATATCAACGAAGTTAGATACACGAGTATCTATAGAGAATAGAGCGCACATTTGGACTTTTCGAACTCCCATTATTTTCATTGAAATAACTTTTTAAAATCACCTCGGGTTTAATTTACATACACCGTATCTGCCATCTTTAGAAATGGACGACACTTTGGACGTATTCGGAAACCTGGAGTAGTCAGAGTCTCCTGAGAGATGAACCCCGTGGAAGCCGACAAGACAGTAGCTACAATATCAATCCTAGTAGTTCCGTGTCAACTTAATGACAGGCCCAGGGATCACTAGTGAATTTTCTTAGACAAGATGGTTATTTCGAAAAATTATGACAGTCCCCCTGGGTACCTTGGTGTTTCTTATGAAACGTATTGTCATTGTACCATATTAAATAGTGTTCCGAGTCATCAGCTGGGAGGGAAAAGGAAGAGTATCGAGATTATCGAGTATCGGACTGAATTTAACTAAGTATCTCGGCGGCAACGAACAAAATTTATCATAATTCATGTAGATAATTAGCATCTTCTATAAATTCAAACTCTAGACATTTCTTTAACAACAGTCGACGCACGACGGGATCAAAGACGATAGCGGGACGAGCATTAGGCTTTATATATACTATTGTGATAAAATAGATAAATCTCGAAGCGTTCTCAATCGGATACGACGAAATAAACACTAACAAGGTACATTATATTGAGAGCGGAGCGAGACGTATTAAAACTTTCGGTATTGCATATTGATAATTTCAAACTAATCCTGGTGGCAGCTTGTGGAATTTGGTTTCGCAGCGGTTAAGTGAGACTTTTTCAATGATTCTGTTTCTTTCGAGGAAGTGACAAATACTCTAAGAGTATCTATGAGTCATGAAAAATTGACGCTTGAGTGTTCGGATTCCGCAGACAATCGTAGGTCTCCTCCATTACTCCCGACTAACAATACGCACGTGAGGGTTGTAAGTCACCTGATTCTCCACAAAAATTACACAGCCCCACAAACAAAAAAAAAGTCCTCTGACTCTTGGATGAGACCATGTATCTTATAGGTTTTTTTTTTTTTATTCGGGAGTCCGTTTGAACCACTCAGGTCAGGTTTAAGAGCACTTGAAGGTCAAATTGCGAAATATTAGTTGAAAAATCTGAAAACCTATATGTTTTTGGCATCGCTGAATTCGAATGCGGGCTTCTTTTGACCCCAACATGTAAAGGTCAAGGTCAAACGAAGGTCAAATCCCTAAAATCTAACGATATGATATTTTTGACCGCGAATTCTGAAATAAATTCATCTAGACCTGTTGTTTGAAATGACCTTTGGAAGATATTCCAAGGTCAAATACTCCTTTTTGATCTCTCGGCTGATGACTCTATGTATGAAAGTAAATCGGGATTTGTGGTCTCGAACCAGTTGATTCTTATGTTTTTGGAGTCACTGAATCCGAATATAGTCCCATTTTGCAGACTCTAGGTCATTTGAAGGTATCCATATCCCTTCAGAAGTAGCATAAGATCACCTTAGACTTCAAAGTCATGATATCATTCGGCTATGGTGCGATGTTCGACCCCGTTACTTAGGCTAAGAAATGGTTCTGTTATAGTTAATTTTTTCATTTTATCATTTTTAAATTAAATTTTTTTGGGATCTATCCTCTCAAGTTGACTATTGAAGCAACTACCTGCGAATTATACTCAAGCTTTGAACAAATATATGCTTTATAGTTTACAGCCAGATCAGAAGTGGTGAAAAATTTCTAAAACCGATATAGAAATCCAAAGCATTTAGCAACGTTTTTGGCGATCTTGAGAATGCGGAATTTTCAACGAAGATCGTCGTTGACACACATCTTCGAGGTCATTGCAGCTTCCGATCATACGAAGTTGCTTACTTAGGTCCTCAGACCTTTTATGTCTGTGGGGAACCCCTAGTGAGGCATAGGGCGTCCACAACCCCAGCTCGCGCCATCGTGTTCGGTTCCTGGATATGAGTCGTAACTCCCTCCAACTCTTGCCTAGTTGGGCAGACTCCTCCTCGACTGTCCTTCTCCATGAGCTTCTCGGTCGTCCAGCTCTTCTTCCTTCTTGAGTGAGCGGATTCCACTGCATTGCATGCGCCGCAATACAGTTGTCGCCTTTTCGAAGCGTGTGTCCGATCCACTGACACTTTCGACGTTGTATAATAGAGTCAATAGGTTCCTGACCCGTTTTCCTAAGGAGCTCTTCGTCTAATATACGATTGGGCCAGAAAATCCTAAAGATGTTTCGTAGACATCTATTAATGA
Source organism: Philhelius festivus (assembly GCA_963931855.1). NCBI lineage: Eukaryota > Metazoa > Arthropoda > Insecta > Diptera > Syrphidae > Philhelius > Philhelius festivus. Next base: position 215,069,053 of record OZ007555.1, on the reverse strand, counting down.
ACGTTTGCAGCTTCTTAGTGACACCTACTGTTACTTTCCAAGTGCTGCAACCGTAAAGTAACACGGATTCGACGTTGGATCGAAACACCCATTATGCCAAGGGGTACTAGCTTAGAGAATTATTCCTCCATATATTTCTAAGCATACCGTAAGCAGCCTTTGCCTTCCCGATTCGACTGCTGATGTCCTGTTCGGTGCCACCCTCGGTAGAGATGATACTTCCAAGGTATTGGAAGCTCTGTACTTTCTCTACCGGTTGTTGAGAAATATTTATAAGGGAAGATTACTGGGTTCCTAGGCTGATCATCTTTGTTTTGCCGGAGTTGATTTTCAGCCCCACGATTTCTGCTTCTCTCTCCACCCCTGTTGTCATTTGGTGGAGATCCATGATCCTATGAGAGAGCAAGGATACGTCGTCCGCATAGTCAAGATGTTTCAGGTGAGACGTCAGAGTCATCTAATTCCTCCGTTTCCCGTCAAGGCCGCTCGCAGGACATCGCTTATCACCAACAGAAACAATATTGGTGACCGAATGCAGCCCTGTCTGACTCCACTTTGGACTTCAAACTCTTCTGACAGCCTCCCTTCGTGCAAAACGTGACATTTGGATCCATCATAAGTTTCCATAATAATAGCTATTAATTTAATAGAATCGTTGGCAAAATAATGAAGTGAAGTTTCAGACAAGAGATCATTTATAAAAATTAGGAAGAGAGTCGGGGACAAAACGGAGCCCTGGGGAACACCAGAATTTATTTGTGAAAATCAGACTAGAGAGAATACAATCATCATCATCATCGGCTCGACAACCGGGTTCCGGTCCTGGCCTCTTTCAACAAGTCTCTCCACCTATCCCGGTCTCTAGCCGACGCCATCCAGTTGCGCACCCCAAGGCTTCGGGCGTCCTGGTCTACGCCATCTCTCCAGCGCAAGCATGGTCTACCACGCTGTCGTCTACCATAGAATGTACCACAAAGAACTTTCCGAGCAGGTTCCTCTTCGCTCATGCGAGCTAGGTGCCCTGCCCACCGGAGTCTACCGAGCTTAATTTTTGTCACGATATCTGCTTCAAGGTAGATTGCGTACAGTTCATGATTGTACCGTCTCCGGAATCGTCCTTCCTCACATATGGGGCCAACAATTCTCCTTAAGACTTTTCTCTCGAACGCAGCTAAGAGGTCGGAGTGCCTTTTGCTAAGCACCCAAGTCTCGGATCCATATGTGAGTACTGGCAGGACCATGGTCCTATACAGCAGCAGTTTTGAAGTTATGGTGAGATTTCTGGATTTGAAGAGCTTTGACAGACTATAGTAGGCTCTGTTGGATTTGAGAAGCCGCCAATGCCTTAGAAATATCAAACGCGATTATCTTACTTATAATAAAAAAATATTAAGATCTGTTCCAATCTTCGGTGAGATATTCCATCAGATCAGCAGTGGAACAATTGCAGCAAAAAAAGTACTGCCTATCATTAAGAACCTTTCGATCTCTGATTTTCGACATATTTCTTGAGCTGATGATTGATCAGCGATTCCATGACCTTTGAAAGAAGCGATTGGCCGATAGGAAAAGTGCCAGGAATGGTCACCTTCTCTAGGAACAGGCTATGCAAATGCGGTTTTCCATCTTCTCGAGAGCAATGGAAAACCTTACGCAATGGTTTCGCCAGCGATGAAGAACACCTCTTCAGAATGATAAAATACGGCCCAGCAGTTTTTAATATGTGAAGGAGGGACATTACACTTTCCGGGGGGTGTGGAACTTACGGCAAGCAAATTGCCTTGCCCTTAAGAGATGACACAAGGAGTGGCATTGAAAAAGAGGCATTGGAACAAGTGACGAAGTAGAAATATGTATCTCTTTTTATAAATGACCACCAAATCTACTACCTTTGGGACATAATATTTGTTGCCTAAATTTTTGTTTAAATACAAAAATTTTGTTCGTCGGAAAGTTATTTCTCTGACCCTAATAACCTCTTTAAATTGAATTATAGGTCTTCCAAAGTTTTGATAAATTTTATCCTCTTCAGGATAAAATTTCTCATGTAGTTACGAATTAAATTTGATATGAAGTGTACGTCACTTTCGAAAAAGCATAGTGATAAGTTATAGTTCCTGCTAAAATTATTGAGACTTTCCCAGTTCGTCTCTTAGGGATTTTTAAAGAAGCCAAAATCCAAGGTGGTTAACTTAACACAAATAAAATATAGAAAAAAAGATCAAACTGTCTAAAATTGAAAATGATCATTAACGAATCATGTTCCTCACACTAATTCGAGGTTAAGTGACGAAAATATCGCTTTTCACATATAGAGCGTTTAAAAATCTACAATCGGAATTTTTTAGTTTTAAAATTACATACGAGTACATAAGGATACTATGTAGAATTCGACAAACTTATTGGAAAGATGAGATTATTTTTGACAGCTTTCAGAACTGAAGTTTAATAAATTTTTTCGAACGATTTTAAATTTCCTTCAAAAAAATCATGAGAAGCGACGCATCAAACTTACACTCAAAACAGCCTGCGGATATTTTTAAAAGTCTTAAAATTCATCAATTTAAATTTATTTCTCTAGCCAGCAAATCGTCTTCTGTTAACACTTAAGACTCAATCAATCATTTCAAATGCATATCAGTCTCCTTTCTACACTTAACATATTGAAAAAAAAGCCATATAAACTGAATTAAATTTCCTATTAAAAATCTAAATTCCATGAACATAATGTGTAGAAGGCGAGCATCATAGATGACAATTTGACCCCGAAATCTCTTCTCTAAAGTGCATCACATTAACGCTAACGCAAGTACTCGTAGAAGAAGTACCCATTAATATCTGAGATCAATTTCAAACCAAAAAGAACAGAAAATGCAGGATTCTTCTATCTTCTACATATGTCCGGTCAATGGATTCTTGTCGGCTAGCGCATCGTAGACCGTAAAAGTTTGTTAGTCTTTGGCAGCGAGAAAATTCATTTAAAACAAAAGAATCCGCCTTATGCAGAGTTGGAAGAAAAAAAAAAAAAAAGAGGTTAAAACTGAAAGAATTTCTGCAACGGTGGCAGCGATGGAGTTGTCGATGTCGATGCCGGTATAGCTTTCAAGTGTTTTGTATCTATAACACAATACAACACACAACACACGAACTCGAACAATCTCCCCCTGAATTTGGCACACATGCCGCGTACTTGTGGTGGTGGTGGTGGTGGGAAATGGGTATAGCAAAACGCCACAGATTAGGCAGCACCCAACAACGACGATGGGTGAGATGCTGCGGCTGCTGGGGTTGCCGCAACTTTTGGACCTTCTTCTATTGCTTTAGGCATTGCCGCGTCGCGTTGCGCTCCACTATGGACTCTTGTTGTGCTTGGGTCGTCTTTGTTTTTATCGTCATCTTATTCAGATAGTCATAGACCCCGACAATGGAATTAGGTCTTTGAAATGCAAATCTCGTCTATCATTTGGTTAATGTGATGTACGCGATGGTGCGAGTTAAGCATGTTACCAATCGAACTATTATGCACTGGGTGTATTTCACCATCATGCTAGTTTTAAGAAGCCACTTTTTTTTAAGTAATAGAAAACAAAGGAGTGGCTTTTCTTCAAAATTCGTTTCAATTTTATTATCGATTTGACAAATTCGTAATTCGTTTTTGACTCAGATAGCAACTTGCCTCAGCTGAATCTAAAGCGGCCTAAATGTAGGGAGAAAGTCTACCTACTTGATCTATGTGGTATCCAAATGGGCCAACTCATTGTCTAAGACAGACTTATCATTCACTGACAGCTAACAGCTACCCTTACCTAATCTGGATGGCAACTTGACTATTTCTCACTTATAAAGGGTGACTAGGGAGCAATGATAATTTTTCCAATTGTTATGGTTCAGCTGCTGTTAAAGTTACAAATGACATCCACCTGTCAAAATATTCAGTAGAGTTTGACATTTTATGCGAACGAGCATAGACAGCGCCGTGATTTCTCTAATTCGATGCCGGAAATGTTAACTGACTGTTCATAAATTCACCGCCGTGATCATACGACATATTTTTTGTTTCGATTATTTTCTATTGGGATGTGTGAAGTGCTAAGTCTACACTAACAACTAACAAGCCAACCACTTTGGATAGGCTCGAGTCCAACATTCGAGACGCAGGTCACTCCATTAGTAAATTTGCAGAAATGTATTTGCGGCAAAACAATACTAGTTTCCATAATAATTCATCGTATTTGAAAAAAGTAAGATTATTACGCTTGATATTTCAAAAGCATTTTATAGAGTTTGCTATGAAGCTGTCTTATCGAAAATGCATGCATTTGTTATCGATACATTTCTCCTTCATTGGAAAAGAAAAAAATTTTCGAAACCGTCGTAGAGAATGGTTGCAAATATGATATTGATAGAAGAATGATGTGCCTCAGGGTTCCATTTTATCTCTCACACTCTTTCTCATATTCATCATCAATGATATTCTGACTGAAACTTATAATCAATTAAATTATATTGCTGTAGGCAGTAGCCTTAGCTATTTATATTCGTTTCAAGATTGAAGTCTTTATCTTTCGGATGTGAAAAAGAACGGATGCGTATGTTAAGCTCATTAAATACTGATCTAGAAAGCATTGTCCATTAGGGAAGCGCAAAAATCGTGTAGAATTTTATGCTTCAAAAACGCAGTTAACCTCCCGTAATGACACTGTCCACGGTCGTCATTTGCGGTAAAGAAACAGAACAGTTTTCAGTTCTCGACAAGTGAATCAAAGACTGCCTTGTATTAAGATGTAGCACCTACTTAGGTTTAGGTTTTCTTCGAAGATACAAGAAATTTTCTAGATCTGATGATAATATACATATAAAAATTTTACTCGTCCAAAGTTTAAGTGTAGTTTTCATATCTGGGTAGGTGGTCACACATGCTAAAACTGCCTTTAAAAATCTGAAAAATATTTAAAAGAAAATTGAAACATTATTTTATTTGTTTAATTGTACTCTTCGACCAGCACTTTTCTGTAGGCTATGGATACAGTTATATACTTGACCAATTTGTCCCAATGTAAAACATCTTCACCATTTAGTAAACATATGATCTCATTTTCATCCATTGCAGGTTTTCCGAAGTATCTGATTCTCGCAGTACTGGGCATCTGCCCAAAAAGTGTTGAATATTTTCTTCTTCCCTCATATTGCAAAGGTTACATAAGGACGATTCACTGACGCTATATCTGCTTCCGTTCAGAAAGATTAGATCACATTTCGCTCTGAATATTCAGCTTATTTTAAAAACATCAAATCCTTTCGTGAAATAGTTAATTCCCCTTGTATAGTCTAAAAACTTGTAGATGCGTGAGCTGCTAGCAGATGCTCTTCTTTTATTTTCTTGGTGTGACTTAAGTTTGAGAGAGTCAAATAGTACAAGACTTTTTCCGATACATTCTTCCTTTGACCCTAAATTTTCATCCCAATGTACTCCGAATTCTGATCCGATGTTATTTAGCTCTTTTACCCGAAATTGATTTTTCCGTAAAAGAATTTTCGAGAGTCGATGTGGTAGTCTGCTTTCATTAAAGTCAAAGAGAGTTTTAATGAAATACCGCAGGTGAAGCTCCAAAGTATAAAAATGTCCTTCTTCGGCACCAGTTTCAAGTGACAGCGCATAGTTTGGTGTGCTAGCTGGTAGTTTTAATACCCGTTTTATGAAATATCGTTGAAGCTTATCTACTTTTCGAATATCCCAAACCCCCAGACTTTTGCACCATATATTTGGATAGACCTACATACCGCTTGAAAAAGTTTCCACTTTGAACTAAGACTGATATTTTTCCTTGCCAAAAAGTTTTGCCAAGTGGCGTTGATGCTGTTTTTTGCTGAGTTGTTTCTGACCTCCACGTGCTTGCTGAATGACATCTTTGGAGTAAGAAGAACACCCAAGTAAACATAATTGGAAGTAATTCTTCGGTGTATGGCTCAACAGGTGTACTGTTAAACGAAATCGATAGAAACTGGAAACAGCTCTTCATTGGTAAGATCCATCGAATACTACCTCCATCATAAAGACTATATTACTATGGTTGCCTTCCTTGATATACTGGGCGATATCGAAACATCTGTCGAAACATCTGCAATCTCGTTCATTTCTGAATGTAGAAAGTTCGCTTGGAGAACTGATTAATCAAATCAAGCCCACTAAAGGACATAATTTTAAAAAAAATGGCCACGTTAACAGGAAACATTTGTACATAGACACCACTTTCAAGTTCGAAAAAGATAGATCAAGGGTTTATACTGAATTCTCGACACTCGAAACGAATTCAACTGCTGAAATACACCTTGATAATAAGCTCAGCATTTTCACAACAGAACAACAGAAAAATAAGAAAGATATGGGGAAAAGTGCTGCAAATTTTCCGCAAAAGAAAACCTATGCAAAGTAGATTGAAAGAAAATCCCATTCCGCAACGAAACGAACAAAAAAAATAAAAAACAAAAGAGAGAAAGATGCATCTGCTGTATCTTATGGAATAATGAGTTCGAGCAATGCCTTGAGTTGTGCTATTGTGTGTTGCTGTTGAAAGTTTAATTGTAATCAGATTAGTTGTTTGTTCGTGAATATATGTAGTATATATAAACAGAGGCAGCACAGCGGCTTGAGCTTCTTGTAAAAAGACTCGGTTTGATGCCTACAACCACTGCCGCACATGCGCCATCTATAGTACGTTCATGTTTTTTTTTCTATTTCTTTTTTAAACAAAAGGAATCCGCTGTTCAATTTTCTAAGTAAGGTGATCACGGTTTTAAATTAGTGTCTGATCTTTTTCTTTTCTATTGTGAATTTGCATTCATTGAAGAAAAATGGGAGGCGAGAGAAATTAGTGCAAGATGCTATGGAAATATGTGCAACTATATCTGGGGTGCTACATTACACGGGGAATGTAAATGTAGACTGTGTGGAGCTGATCGTATATATAAAAGTGACCTGCAGACCGACCTATTGTTTGTTGCAAGAATTTATGATTTCTATTAAAAAAAAAACGCTGCACAGACTCTCGGCTTGGGGGAAAGGGATTGCACACAATTCATCGCTATGTTATTTCCGCATTGGGACTTGCAAAATTAGTTTTGGGATAAGCCAGAGCCATGAATCGAATCGGTAAGCTATATGCGCTGATTGGAAAAGTTTATAAGCACTTTGTTTTAACGTAGACATAAAGTGAAGAGGTGCTATAAAACAGGTCAGCTAAGATGTGCTGTCAACACTCAAAATCGACAGTTTCGGGTTAAAAAAACATTCAAATTCACGAATGAGTCATTATTATGGTTCACGAATCGATCGTCGAGCAGTTGGGCGAATGCAGTTCAATTTCGTTAGAACTGCCGATTGAATTAATTGGCAAAAAATTCATCGCGCACAGAAGATAGTTCATTTACTGTCAAATCAGTGAGGCAAATGTCAAAATAAAACGATAAAAGTTACATAAATATAATTTGATATGAGACACTTTTTTCAGGGAAGTCAAAGGATGCGAATGATTAGAAGTGGTTTTCATATTAAAAAAAAAAAAATTCTTTTAAATTGCGTCATTTGCGACATCTTTTTAGGATATTGAGTAACTCAAAATCGCTGTTTTATAAGAGGCTTTCAATAGAAATTCATCATTTCCTTCAAACTTTTGCAGAGGCCCATCGTTCAAGTCTTAGCGCTTCAAACGGTCAAGAGGCTTCAGTTCTCTTACTGCGTATTTAAGATCTTTAGACAAAACTCGCCACAATGAAGACTGGAGCATTGTCTGTCTTACAGAGAAACATTCAATAGTGGATGCTTTGACTCGAATTTATCCATTATAGCATGCACAACTATACTCTGTCCAACAAAAATTGTCAGTACAGGGAAGATAGGACGTTTGTCTCTCATTCTGGTTGCATTGCCATGCATAAGTGTGTCGCCTTTCAAAGCTCTCACAGGGATTCCGTAGTTTACATTATAAAATCGCCGCAAATGAGAGTAAAAAACACGTAGGGCTACCGTCTGTCGATTCAAAACGACTGAAAACAATATTCAATTTACCTTTTCCCACAACACCAAGCGGTAAGATAATAGGCGCGTTTTTTTTTAAGTTGAAAAGCAATACGACAACACTCAACATACTCATCTTCTTAAAATGTGTTCTCAAAAGCTTCAAATCCCAAAAGCTCCTTAATAAAAACCACTGAAAAAGTTCCTTGCTTGCAATTGAGAATGATAATGGTAATGGTAACTCTGTTTTGATGTAGATAAAGAGCGCACGATTGTATTGAGTTTGAGTGACACTTGGACTTGACACTCTTGACAGTATCTCATCAGCAGTGGGATTGGGATACGACGGTAATGTTGGGGTGTACAACTTTTTGCAAAGAATTACAACAACAATTCCTTAAGAAAAGTCAGTGGCTTGCTCTTTTTTTAGTGGCATTTTTCCTAACGCATTGTAGTGAGGGTGCATCAGGCGCCACTGCTTTAGAAAAAGCTCTCCCATAAGGCCTGTACTGACAATTTTTGTTGGACAGAGTTTAGTTTGGTGCGACGATAAGTACGACCGAAAATTAGAGTCATCATCATCATCATCGGCTCGACAACCGGGTTCCGGTCCTGGCCTCTTTCAACAAGTCTAGAGTAAGAGTTCTTAAAGTGGCGAAAATAATCCAGAACTTCGGTAGTAATTTTAACAAATTTTTTAACGATACTCGTTCGCTTTAACTTTAATAAACAAACAAATTTGGTGCTGCAACAACTCCTAAGAGAACCAGGGCCTAGTGACTTACAACTCTCAACCTAAAATTTTCTGCCCATTCCGAACATGAGTGGCACATTTCATGACAAGAGATACTCTTAGAGGATTTGTCAACTTTTCGCAAGAGGCAGTGAATCGAACCGAAGCCTTTTGCAGGACAATCCAATGCACTAACCATTATGCCAAGGGGTACCACTGTTCACGAACATTCGATAAAAAAAAATGTAAACGTTTTGACATTGGCAGATAATAAAAAGAAACTTGCCAAAGGTTACTATTCTTATATGAAACCTAGAGATATATGGTCACGGAACACGTTCTGGACGTTTCACTACTAAGCGATAAGCAGCACTATTGGTTTCGTAGACTAAGGATCCATGAAGCAAATAGTGGCTCTCTAGACAGTCGAGGACAAGACCAAGTACACCAAGCAACCATCTTCCAACCGACTAGGACGAAATGTCATTACCGATAGTATAGCTCCGAAGTTGTTAAGAATCCCGTTCACCTCAGAGTAAATATTAATTCCATGAACGATACATTAGCAGAGATCCGAAGATGAGTTACCCCAAGAACCAGCTGATACTTCCGTAACAAATGAGTTCAAAACTCTTAAGGCGTAAGACGAAGTGCATGCTCTACAGAATCTTTACAAATCCAGCCCTGCTTTAAGGCTCCGAGTGTTGTATGATTAGCAGAAAGGAAGATCTCCTGCTGGAGTCTTTTGAAAGAAAAATAATGAGTGATTTTTTTGCTATTTTCTTTTTGCCAACACTGGTTTTGACAGCTCACGCACTTTTCGTGTTTTGTGTCACTGTCAAACATCTTCAGTTTGGTCTATAATTTAACCATGAATCGTCTTACAAATGAACAACACTTGCAAAGTATTGAATTTTATTATCTAAATGCGAGCTCTGTTAAGAAAATTCATCGCGCCGCTTCTTCCATTTCATGGTCATTTTAATCGACCTACTGAGGCGGCTATTCGGGCTATTCTGACTAAATTTCGCACCAAATTTACATTGTTGGACATAAAACCACTACTACGTAAATAAAAAAAAACTCTGATTACATACGAGTATCATGGATTATGCCTACGGGGGAAAACATGTAAAAAAAAACGCGCCCTGCATTCTACCTCGAAGGTGGTGAGGAAACGAGTGCATCGTCATAATATTATATTCGCTTTCTCAGCGCTCTACTTCGAAAACGGTTAATTTTACAGAAAAATGCAAGAGACATTTTTTGTAGACAATTTCACGACAAACAATTTTTATAATGACCTTTATTGACCTCTGAGCAATAGATCGCGAGATATTTGCGAAAAACTGATTTTTGTGACCTTTTTACCCCTATAACTTTTTTAGCCGGCACGATATCAATGTCGATTTTTCACATCTTCATTACAATGCCGTAATAAAAGTGTATACAAAAATTCAGCTCACTAGGAATTTTTCCGCAGATTGGTGTTTAAAATGCCTAAAATGACTGGACTATCTGTTACTCCACTAAGTAGAAAATTTTGCGGAAGGATTTGATGTGAAGCCTTTCAAAATACAGCGGGCGCAAGAATTGAAGTCGAACGACCTACCACAACGCCAAATTTTTGGTGAATTTTTTATCGAAAAATTGTGTTCAGCGACGAAACTCATTTCTGGTTGAACTGCGGATTCCCGAGCGCTTGAACTTGATCTAGCAAGCAGTATGCTCCGGATCATAGAGAATAGAAAGTTGCCGTTTATCAGGAAGAGCGGTATAATTAATTCAAAAAATATCAAAACAATTCATGCTACTGAAACATGTTTTGACCGATTTCACGGGACTTCCTATCAATTGTTAGGAATTAAAACTTCAAAACAGTCGTTGTCACATATGTAAATAAGAACATTCAAAGCACATCAAATGACATGTGCCATTAGAAAAAATAGGCAATTAACCTTGGCCTACGTCAAACGATAAAAATTACCGGTCCTATCGTGTGCCGTCATAGAAGTATAATTGCAATTTGTTTATTTGTTTCAAAATAGAAACACTTAAAATATGAAAACCATCACAAACCAGCAAACAGCCTTCAAAAAAACTCTGTTGTTTGTTTAAAATATTAATAATTTGACGTAAATAACAAATTGTACTGTTACTTATTATTACCTATACTCGAAACAAGAATAGAACAAATCTGATAGTAATAATTTCAACAAAAAATCTAGGAAGACGGAAATACCAATTCGACTCGCTTTGGTTTGCAAAAAACCTGCTCTACTAAATGACAAGTCTTATACGTACATGTTTGTGTATTCAATTTTTTAGAAGGTCTAGAGATAAAAGCGAATATTTTCATTTCAGTAATATATTCACCGATTTATGTCAAATTATTGAGCGAAACAAAGAATTGACATTTAAGAAAAACAATAAAGCTATGCAAATATTTGCATTAGGTAATTAAGTCTTCTGTCAGTAAAAACAAAAAAAAACCGATTCAGCATATCAGCACGTGTAGGAAGCAACAAGTTTGTCTGCCTAACAACTGCGCTCTTGTTTTCTAAAAACACAAAACAAATTATTCAAGAATGTCAGAGTGCCATCTACTAGATTATTGTAGAGTATAACAGTTTTTGTTTTGTTTAATATATTATTTAATTCGAATACAGCAACAACTCACCTTATAAACTTCTGAAAAGAAGCCCGATCCAATTTTTTCCTTGACGAAATCATCCACTGAATACAATGCTGAAACCGCGGTCTTTAATGCCCGACATGATGGTCCGGTAACTAAACGATCTGAGGATATGGCCCGTGTAACTGGCGGTGGTGGACCACCATTGCAACTTACCATCATGCTAACGCCCAACGATGACGAAGACGGCGACGGCGGTCCTGGTCCACTGTGTTGATTTAGATTCATTTTTATCAGCTTTTAATTAAACGCGGCGAATAATTGATCATAACTTTTATCGGTTCGCGGTTTTATTTTGAAACGATCTTTTATTTTTTTTTTAATTTTACGTATGTGTACCTATTAGATGGTTAAACCTTTAAAAAATAAACACAAAAACTATTGTGAAGTTAATATATTAATATTTTATTTGATTCTTTTTTTTACAAAATTTGGCACACTTCACTGTGAGAATGAGGAAATTAATTAAATCGAAAGTGTTTGTTCGGGTGTTGCTTGTGATTGAATTAATGAAGTTGGCAATTGATTGCGGTTTATTGTGGGAGAAAGTGCTTCAATACTTATCTGGAAAGAAGAAAAATAAAAATGTTTCATTAATTTAAATTAATATTAATAATATTCAAAAAATTGAAAATTAAATAGTCACGGAAGAAATAACAATACAAAGGGTGTGTTTTTTTGATGAAACTTATAACCAGCGCTGCACTTAAAAGTGAATAGAACGCTTATGCTCACTTTTATAGTCACTTTTGTTTAATTTCAAAGTTTCTCGATTATGATATATTAATTGACATTCAATGTCAAAATTGGTGTGCTGTCATCTCTAACTTTTTTCAAGAATTAAATTTAGCGCCATCTAAACTTTCAACACTTCAACAATTTCACTTTAGTTTTGATGTTGTTTGCTTGGTAAAATTTGCTGACTTATTTGCTTTTTCAAAACACAAACGAGAATTACAAGGAACAATGTTATAATCATGCACATGTTATCAGGGTGCATTTTTGCATGCAGTGTTGCATGCATATTTGCTGCATATCATTTTCAGCTTTTATTTTCTGAATCAATCGGAACAATCGCATACGAAAAAATTGATATAAACAGTTCTTCAATAAAATTCATACCAAACAAAAACAATTTTTGTCAATGCATTGTCAACTGGTGAACCTAGTGAGTTTTTTTTATTTATATACATAATTCACAAGCGCTCAAGGGTTTATAGAGTCTTATAGCGGTGGATATGGGTTGATTATGTAGAAGATATCGACGGGGAGTAAATCGGATGCGTTTTCGTGAAAAAGTTATTGATTGAAATTTTGATATATTTAGTTCTAAGCAATTTTTCAGGCACCAGACAGAGAAACTGTTGAGATCAAGTTGTAGATGAGTGAATTGACCAACGAGATCATGCGACTTGACCCCATTAGACTTCTCCTAATAGACTAGGAATTTTAAAAACGAATGTTATTATAGAAAACTGTTCATAAGGTTTAAATGAATTTTTTAAATTCTTTTTTTTAGTAAGAGATAAAAACAGAATTCTATGCAAATATGAATTTACGCAAGAAGAAAAAAAGTCGTTGTAGTGGTTCCTTAAAAAAATAAGCTCTTATGTACAAAATTTTCAAAACATTTTTAAGAAAAAATTTTGGTGCGCCAATTTTAAGTTTGTATTATCGTACGAATGAGAATTAAATTTCCAAGAAATATATTAAGCGGTTTTTGAGATATCGAATTTTCCAAAAAAAAAATGACTTCTTTCCCAAAAATTGAAAAAAATATTTTTTTTAAGTTCTGAAATGCAATGTTTTTTAAACTTTTAAGGAGCTTCTTTATAAAAAATTTCATTGAAATCCATTATGCCGATAATGAGAAATTCAAAATTCGAAAAAAAATCGTTCTGTGGTAGGTACAGGCAGTAATATTTTGTTTTCAATTTTATGAAATTATGAAAAGCTGAAAGTAGTCGTGGGCAAAACATTGAAGTGGATTAGAAGTTTCAGACAAGAGATCAATTGTAAAAATAAAGAAGAGAATCGGAGACAGAACAGAGCCCTGAGGAATACCAGCATTTATTTTGTAAAGATTAGACTTGAAACCGTCCATTCACTGTCAACGGCGGGCGCTATCGATCGATGATATTCAATTTATGTTGGTCCGAATTAGATGATATGGACACCGACGACATGTGGTCTCAACGAGACGGCCGGCGCTTCGTGCCACACAATCCGTCTCACAATGTACATTTTGCACAAGTGATTTCCGAACATGGTTATCTGAAGCGGAGGAAATGTGAATTGACCAACGAGATCATGCGACTTGACCCCATTAGACTTCTTTTTGTGCTGTTTTCTTAAGGCACAGGTCTATGCCAATAAACAACAAACCACCATTTTCCTGAAAGCCAATATAATCGAATTCAGCCTGACTTTTAGACAAGAGTTATGGGAAATTGTACGTTTCGGATGAGCGCCATCTAGGAAAGCCGCTGCGAACATTTGAAAGATGATTTATTTCATACATAACAGCATACTTGAACCTTTTTAATAAATATCTACAAAATTTAAATAGTATCTCAATCACAGTTTGTTTTATTCAAATTTTAAGAAAGGAAACGCTTAATGGAAAACACTTTACAAAGAAAATAAAATGCACGACTGGGTCACACGAACTTGCTCCTATTAGACTAGGAATTTTAAAAACGAATGTTATTATAGAAAACTGTTCATAAGGTTTAAATGAATTTTTTAAATTCTTTTTTTTAGTAAGAGATAAAAACAGAATTCTATGCAAATATGAATTTACGCAAGAAGAAAAAAAGTCGTTGTAGTGGTTCCTTAAAAAAATAAGCTCTTATGTACAAAATTTTCAAAACATTTTTAAGAAAAAATTTTGGTGCGCCAATTTTAAGTTTTTATTATCGTACGAATGAGAATTAAATTTCCAAGAAATATATTAAGCGGTTTTTGAGATATCGAATTTTCCAAAAAAAAAATGACTTCTTTCCCAAAAATTGAAAAAAATATTTTTTTTAAGTTTTGAAATGCAATGTTTTTTAAACTTTTAAGGAGCTTCTTTATAAAAAATTTCATTGAAATCCATTATGCCGATAATGAGAAATTCAAAATTCGAAAAAAAAGTCGTTCTGTGGTAGGTACAGACAGAAATATTTTGTTTTCAATTTTTTTTTTATTAAATTATAGATCGTAAGAATAAATCGAAAGAAAAAAAAATTAGCAAAATTCTCGGAACCGTTTTCGAAAACAATTTTTTAACATTTGTATGGAGGGTACCGTTGTTTTTAGGTAAAATAATTTCTTTTTTCTCATATCTTATAGATTATATTAAGAAGCTTTTATTTATCAAGTCTCAAAAAAATCAAAAATTCAAAATATTGAGTTTTCAAAAAAAAAATTTGAAATTTTTTGTGAAAATCCAAAAAAAAAATTTTTGGAAAATTTGAATACACAATAATATTGAAACTGCCAGGGAGCCTTAACATAAGAAAAATGATCAAAATCGGCAGTACCATTTTTGAAAAACTCAAAAATAAAAAAAGTGGTTCCCCCCTTGGAACCAAAAATAAATTTTTTTTGGAAATTTTTTTCAACCATTACCTATCTTTAACTAAATGAAATTTTTTGATTTTTTTTTTAAATCTGTGGGACAGTTTTTGAGAAAAAATATTTATAAAATTTCGAAAAAAAATTCGTATGGCAGGTACCGTTATTTTTGGTCTTAAAAAAAAAGAAAAAAACGTGTGGGGGGAAAAAATTAAAAATACTTTCTACCAAGTTTAAAGAAAATCGACCTCGTCAAAAAGACAGACAGACAGAATTGCGAGACCCACTTTTAAGTCTTCGCTATCATCGTAATGTCAACTTTGATCAAAATCTCGAGTTCGATTTTTTTTTACGAATTTTTATAGTACCTATAAGTCGCATGTAAAAATAGTAATAAACCTGCTAATTTATCGCATCACCCTCAGTACTTCCTTCAATGGCCTCCAATCAACCACTGAAAAATTTAAGTCGGTAGGTATGGTGAAGATGTACTTACTTACTTCACGCGATTTTCAATTCTCAAAGGAACCCTGTTGTTACTTTTAACCCCTGTTACTTCTAGCCCCGCTCTCACCTAGTACCAACTGAATTCGAAATTACAATTAATAAAATTAACCGACTCAAGTAGATATTGTGTTCAAATATATCCATGTCGCTAAAAATAATAAAAGCAAAAACCTATCGTTTTATTAAATTTGTCGACCAAGAACTGAGTATGTCTGCAGAATTATCTTTTGACTTAATCCTGATTAAACCTAATCTAATCTTATCTTTCGAGAGAAATGTACTCTGCGTCAGGTGAAAAATTAATTTTATGCTATCAATATTCTATATACTTACATATATGCGATTATGTATAAAACTATTTGGCAGGTTTAATTAATTTTGCTACCCTTTCAAGTACTTGTCTTTCCATACTGTCAAGGGATTACAAAAGTATTCACAATATTGCGGCCTTAGATAAAAGCAAATACAGATTCGTATTTAATTAAAACGTTTAGTTCGGTTTCTACAAGAACGCATAACTTGCTCTTATCGTAGGTAAAAATTCCCAATGAAAATTGTTATCTGGATCTGGAAACATTTCAGGTGTTTTTTTTTTCAAGAGCCACGTGATAAGAACCTAGTAGATATTAAATAACAAGTATAGATAAAGTTGATTTGTTGACTTTTTCAATTTCTGAATTCCGTTGATTCGTAAAATAGAAAAATTTTGTTTTCATAAAAAACAATTTATTGTTTTCCATTTTCAAAACTGCATAAATGTAAATATATTGCATGAAGGTCTGTTGAATATTTCCAATCTTGCCATCATAAATTCCATTAACTGTTTGTTTTTTTTTTTTTTTGATAAGAAAGTTCATTGAGTAAATGCCATCGCTTGAAAACAGCTGCATTTTTAGAGGAACTTTTTATTAGTAATATGTACAAAACAGTATTTCAACAATTGTGTGTCTAAAGTATTAAAAGTTGATATCGAATCCAAGTGTTAACAGACTGCAAATGTATCCGCGTGATACGTTTTTTTTTTTACGAAATAAACTCGTTATTGTGAGTGAATCTTGTGATGAAAAGTTTAGACAAGTACTCTATTCACCACTCGCTGTGAATTTGTTTATATTTATTTAAAAGCTTACCGTCAAAACTGCAATCTTGAATTCAAATTTTCGTCTTATGCTGATGTTTGTTAACGTGGGCAATATTTACAATAAACGACGATACAAACAAAAAAAAACACTTTAAAATGGAAATCGGGTTTTCTTTGGGTTGTTATTTAATTTTGTCTAGTTTGAAGTCAAGGGTGTAAATATTTATTTGGGATGTTCAATATGCATGGAGCCCATGAGGAGAAAAGTAAATAAGGGCTTTTGGGTTTAGAAACAAATCATTTTGAAATTCAAACTAAAATTTTTTTTTGGGAAAGAATTGACCTAGATTTTGTTGGGGAGACTTTATATTTTTGTTTCGATTTTGTACAACAAATCACACTTGGCGTTATTTTCAAGAGAAACAACAAGGTCTCAAAGGAACTTGTTTCTCATTTCGGTGGGACATTAGTCCAAAAATTCGTTTTCCGGATGACTTATGGCTTATTCCAGTCGGGAAATTGAGCATACATTAGGTGGGTAGATAGAAATGTTGGTCGATGAGCAGTCTTGACCAGCGCTGGAGTGCGCCATTTTGATACCATAAGCTCGACTGAACTTAATGGGATATGATGAGGGATTTATGAGATCCGCTTTACCTGAAGGTCGCTAGCTTGCTGTCTTAAGATCAAGGAGGAGGTTCGTCTCAACTCCACTTCGTCGTGTTAAGATAAGAGATCAAGTCTTTGGTCTTCAGTTCAGATAGTTCGTTAAGGTCGTCGAGGAATACCTTTGCAAATATCTGGGATCTCATTCTGGCCACATCAACACATTTACAGAGGGAATGAATGATTGTTTTCTTTTCCTGCTGGTCTCTACAACTTTCATTAGCTCGAAAATCGTAGGTCCTTAATGATCGGCAATACTCCTATTCCATCAATCGTTGCACAGCTGATCTGATGGCAGATCTCACCGAAAAGTGGACCACATCTTTACATTGTTTTGGAGATATTGAAATTTCTAAGGTATTTGATAGAGTTTTGCACCAGACTCTCTTATAGAAACGTGAGCGTTTGGTATGAACAAAACCCTTATTCTTTGGATTAGAATTAACCTTCTAGATCAAGACTGATCTTCGCAAAATAAATGCTGGGCTCCGTTTTGTCTCTTCCTCATTGTTATAAATGATCTCTTGTCTGAAACTTCTAATTTACTTAATTGCCGAAGACTCTACCCTCCGATTCTCATACTCGTTCTTAAATTTATGTCCTGCTCCTTCGGAAGTGAAATTTCAACGGTATCGTATGATAAGCTCAATAAACTCCGACCTTTACAGATTTGTAAAATGGGGTGAAAAAAAAATCGTATGGAAATTAATTCTTCGAAAACTCAAAGCTGTTTATTGTCGTTGAAGCAAAATGTACCCCTTATGCCTTTGTCCTTGAATGTCACTTTCATCAAAGAAGCCGAAAAGCCCTCAGTATTCGATATGTGTGTAAACGACGATCTTCGTTGGAATTACCACACTCTCGAGATCGCCAAAAACGTTGCTATATGGTTAGAATTTCTATATCGGCCGTGCAAAAGAACTCCGCCTGTCGCAGACTTAATCTTGTGGCATTTTAAATAGGGACTTGGGAGTACACTCGTACAAGATCAAGCTAGTGTGCGAGCTCAAAGTCCATGACCATAAACAATGCCGTTTGTTCGCTGACGGGACTTCGGAGGGTTTGAAAGAGGACCCCAACTTTGGCCGAACCAGGTGACAATCCATCTTCAAAGTTACCAGTTGGTTTAGAATTCGGGCTGGTGGGGTCATTGGTACGTATTTTTTCCAAAACGACGTTGGTGAGACGGTCATCGGCAATGGCGAGCGCTATAGAACGATCATAACCCATTTTTCATGGCCCAAGCTGAACCATATGGACTTAGACGACATTTGATCCCAGTAGGACAGCGCTACGTGCCACACAGCGGACGTGACGATTGACATTCTGTATGAACGATTTGAGGATAAGGTTATCTCTCGAAGGAATCGACCACCATCAATCATGCGATTGGACCCTGCTAGAATTTTTCTTGTGTGTTTCCTGAAATCGCAGATTTGTGATGCTTTTTCTACGTGACTGAGGTAAACTCGTCGGTGACCAGGATTCTTCCAAAAAGAAGCAACAAACTTGGGTTTGGAGGGTCTAAGCTCCGAATGAAATAACTTATTTTAATACTGCTAAACTCTGGATCAATTTATTTCGTGGTTTTGTATTTCTAACACGGTATTTCATATAAAGTGTCCCCAGCACGCAACCTGGAGAACAAAACGGTCGGAAACTCTTTGCAGAGAACCTTGTCCAGCGTTATCCTTGAAGAGGGACACGAAGCAAAGAAACGGTCGGGATTCTTATCGGAAGCCCTATGTTCCTAGCACGCAATCTCGAGAAATAAATGGGTAGAACTCTTGGAGGAGAGCCTGTCCAGTGAGCTACCTTGGAGAGGAACCCAAAGGAAACAAACGGTCGGGAATTCTTATAGAAAACCCTTGTCCCTAGCACGCAATCTAGAGAAATAAACGGGTGGAACTCTAAAAAAGATAACCTGTCCAATGAGCTACCTTGAAGAGATCAGAGGAAAAAAACGGGTTCGGAAGCCCTATGTCCCTAGCACGATATCTAGTGAAATAAACAGATGGAACTCGCGGAGGAGAACCTGTCCATTGAGCTACCTTGAAATGGAACTCAAATGAAATTAACGGTCGAGAATTCTAACAAAAACCCTTGTCCCTAGCACGCAATCTAGGGAAATAACAAATAAACGGGTGGAACTCTAAAAAAAGAGAATCTGTCCAATGAGCTACCTTGAAGAGGAGATCAGAGGAAAAAAACTGGTTGGATTAGTAAATAATATACATATAATACTCCTAATAATAGTAATTAAGCTTGCCCCACTCTAGCTAATACTCCTAATAACAATAAAGTTTGCCCTACTCTAGCTTATACCCTACTATTTTATAAAAGGTTTTTGTTTGCGGCCCGATCTTAAACTCGCTATACACTAGATTGGTATCCACACAGGACGAGAGTAAAAGACAGTTTTGTCATTTGCCCAAAGTTCACTTATCAAATCTGGGGCTAAGAGTCAGTGTGAACTGAAAATAATAAATGACAAAATTGTATGTGATTCCAATTGAGTAGTGATCAGTAGTGCCTTCGGGTGCTCACACTGGATGTGCAATATGATTATTTAATAAGGCGGTATGTAGGTGTCGTAACGTTTCGCTCGGTAATGTGGTTAGGGATATGTAGGTGTTGTAACGCTTCGTTACAGATCTATGCGAATAAACCACAACCAACTGGTGCCCTTAAAGTGAGCCCAAACATCTGCCCAGCTTTATTGAATAAACCCTTTATTACTTTTGTGTTCATAAGACAAAATACTATTTCTTAGAAGAAAAAAAGTCAAAAATGGAACAGTCTTAGAAACACGATATCTGAAGACTCAAACAAGATAATAATTTTACTTAAAATGCAGTTGCAAAGGTTAAACATAACATAACTCAGGGTACATTAAAGAAATTCATTTCATTTCATTTAGGTCCTCAGACCTTTTATGTCCATGGGGGACCCCTAGTGGGGCATAGGGCGTCCACAACGCCAGATCGCCATCGTGTTCGGTTTCTGTATATGAGTCGCAACTCCCTCCAACTCTTGCCTATTTGGACTGACTCCTCCTCGACTGTCCTTCTCCATGAGCTTTTTGGTCGTCCAACTCTTCTTCCTTCTTGAGTGAGCGGATTCCACTACATTGCATGCGCCGTAATACAGTTGTCGCCTTTTCGAAGCGTGTATCCGATCCACTGCACTTTCAACGTCGTATAATAGTCAATAGGTTCCTGACCCGTATATCGTTTCATATACGATTGGGCCAGAAAATCCTAAGGATTTTTCGTAGACATCTACATATTAATGAACGTTTGCAGCTTTTTAGTGACACCTACTGTTAATTTACAAGTGCTGCAACCGTAAAGTAACACGGATTTGACGTTGGATCGAAATGGCCGTAGCTTGGTTCTTAAGCTTAAAGAGTTATTCCTCCATATATTTCTAAGCATACCGAAAGCAGCCTTTGTCTTCCCGATTCGACTGCTGATGTCCTGTTCGGTGCCACCCTCAGTAGAGATGATACTTCCAAGGTATTGGAAGCTCTGTACTTTCTCTACCGGTTGTTGAGAAATATTTATGAGAGAAGATGACTGGGTTCCTAGGCTGATCATCTTTGTTTTGCCGGAGTTGATTTTCAGCCCCACGATTTCTGCTTCTCTCTCCACCCCTGTTGTCATTTGTTGGAGATCCATGATCCTATGAGAGAGCAAGCCATATTCATAATTAAAATGTTTCAGGTGAGACGTCAGAGTCCATCGAATTCCTCCGTTTCCCGTCAAGGCCGCTCGCAGGACATCGCTTATCACCAACAGAAACAATATTGGTGACAGAATACAGCCGTGTCTGACTCCACTTTGGACTTCAAACTCTTCTGACAGCCTCCCTTCGTGCAAAACGTGACATTTGGATCCATCATAAGTTGCCTTAATAATAGCTATTAATTTATCCGAGATATCCCTCCTGCGTAAAGCATGCCAAATAAATTCTGTATTGACCCTATCGAAAGCCTTCTCAAAGTCGATAGTGAATAGCAGGTGTAGTGGTGATCGATTCGACGCACTGCTTAATTATGATCCTTAAAGTATTGATATGATCAATGCATGAGGCCACAGTTCGGAAACCTGCTTGGTCGGCATCGAGTATGGCTTCTATATGTTCCCTGATGCGTTCCAGTACTATTTTCGCTAATATTTTGGCAACGGCAGGCAGGACGAAAATACCCCTCCAGTTTTCGCACTGAGTTAAGTCTCCTTTTTTAGGGAGCTTGACTATCATTCCCTTTTTCCACTAATGCAGGAGTTCGCTCGATGTCGTTGGCGCGCTTGTAGAAGCTCTGCAGGAATGCCATCAAGTCCTACTGCTTTGTTGGTTTTCAGTGCTTTGATTGCGCTGCGGAACTCATTTATACTGGGGGTGCAGTGCGGATTCGGGAATTCGTTGTTCCTGTCGGCTCAGCAGGTATCAGTTGCGCATTGCTATCGGTAACTCGGTTTAATACCGACGCAGAATGGTCCTTCCACCTTCTCAGCTGATCCTCATCCGAACTAAGTAGCGAGCCGTCTGAGTCTTTTACGAGATGTTGTTTGGAACTGCGAGCACCAACCAGTTCCTTTTTAATGCTGTAGACGGTTCTACTGTCGCATCTGTTAGCAGCATCTTCTGCTTGTTGGGCCAAAGCGTTGATGTGATTATACGCTTGTCACGTCTTACACTGCGGCGAACCTCTCTTTCTCATGCGGTACAGGGATTCTAGCTCTCTTTTTTCTACTCCAGTTGCAGGTGACATACGGGCCTTGAGTTTTTGCCGTTCGCCAATCTGTATCCAGGTTTCCTCAGAAAGCCAAGCGTTGTTGTTTCCCCTCGCTCGGCCGACTATTCTTTCAGCACCTGATATAATAACATTTTTCACAGCATTCCAGTGGTTTTCAATAGATTCAGGTTCCGTGCTGCTGATTGTCATCATTCCGTGTGAAATGTGGTCTCCCAATTGTTGGCGTGTTGAGAGATCCTTTAGTCTGTCGACGTTGAACCTGGGTAAGCGTGTTATGCCGTTGGATTTCCAAGCTGCAGCTGTACGAAGTCTTAGAGTAGCTACCATAAGGTGGTGGTCTCGAGCAAGTCCCATATCGGCCCCCTTTTATTTCGAACATCCAGGAGACTGCTTCTAAAGCGCCGGCTAATTGCGAAGTGATCAATTTGATTCGAAGATGCTTGCCTGTCCGGCGACACCCAACTCATTTTGTGGCACGTCTTATGCTCAAACATGGTGCCGCCAATGACGAGTCCGTTAGTATTGCAGAAGTCAATGAACCGCTCAACGTTATCATTGCAATTCCCATTTCCATGGTTTCCCATCACATGTTTGAGTCCATCGTTGTTGCTGCCAAGTAATGTATGTTGTTGTAAGCGGATCCTAGCCGACTGTAGAAGCATCCTTTCTCTTCATCGGATACGAGCTCCGTTGGGGCGTAACAACACATTAAGCTAATTCGTGTGGATACACAAATCATTGCCAGGGGAACACCACGAGGAAGTAAAGGAAGCACTTCGACGTGACTAAAAGTTGCGCTGCTGGACTTTGCCAGGTTAAAGGCACTCAACAATTTCCCGATTAGGCACACCGCAGGTCGCCCAAAACCATTTGGAAACACCCTGTACACTAATTTGTTTTTGACAAAAACTTTTTAACATTTTGTACCTGCTTTCGAGATCAATGAACTTTAATGTCCTGCTCTCTAAATCTTCTACAGCAAGTTTTACCATCAGACATTTGACCTGCAGCTTATTCTTTTACTCATTGTTAAATCAGTCTTGAATTCCGTATGACTTTTTTCCTACCGACACTTTCTTTCACGAAAATACCAAATTTCAAAACCTTTCCGTCCTATTTTAATTTGTAGGTTCTATACTTCTTATATTTATAGCTCTCGACTATAATAGATATAATAGAAGACTAAACATTCTATCACAACCTTCTAAAACGACAAGTTCACATTTGAATGAAGAGACGCCATTTCCTCCCTGTCCATCAATGTTAATTATTTTATTTCGGTTTCTATTTCTAATTTTGTACATTTGAATGCAAATCAAGAAAAAATTACAAAAATAGACGAAAATAGACAAAAAACTGCAAATTCCGTCTCTCGGAAAATTTCAAAACTGGCACACGTTTAACAAGGCGAATGAAAAAAAAAAAAACAATAAATCAAAAACTACGGCAGTAGAAAATCGATTTTCGAAATGCACACACATACACACACACGATTTGTGGTCGTTTCACTTTTAGAAATTCCTCTGAAGGCGCAGAACTTCAAATGATTTTTCTTCCTTGTTTTTTGTTTTGGCTAGAGAAACATTCTCAAAGAGGCACACTTATATAGGAGAAGAAAAAAAAAACTATCTACAGCAATTGGATTCCACTTTCAAGTGCTCACCAGAGAAGGCCATTACCAAGGCTCGAACGAAACAATTGTGACAGTGTGCAAGTGAAATTTCCACCTCCTCAGATTCGTAGAACCCGTGGGTGGTCTTCTACCCAGATAAAGGAATATCCTCAAGACAAAAAAGATTGCAATTGCGATAAAATGCATACGCACGTCTCGATATCGCACGAATACTCGTAAATAAATACACAAAAAAAAGGTCAATTCGGCAATACCTTTCCCTTCAGCAAAACAACTCTTCCAGATTATGGCCCAGAATCAGATTTTAGTGCGTGTGAAATAATTTATTGCTTGAAAGACTTCAAAGAGAGGAGCGTTTGAGTTTCAAGTGGATCAGCCGCCACGCCACCACACAAAAGAAAGATCACATACTCGTAATCTGAATAAAGAAATCATTGGTGATGCTGGCTCGTTGGTGTAATTCGTTTGGCTGAACCGGAATTCCCTAACGAAGATTTATTACAGAATGCACTGAAATACCAATGTGCACCATAAAGTCCATACTATAGGTTTGGGTCTTGGCAGAGATGGCCGGGATATAAGCAAGAGAAATATTTCGCCTTCTGCATATATTTTTTTGTTTTTTGATTTTATTGAGGAAAGCATAAGCTTGCAACACAAGAACGCGTGGAAATCGGATTTAAAGTGGGAAGCATTGAATTAGTATTTAAATGAGTTTTTTTTTTTTTTTAAGTTCATTGTACCTTAATGTTGGTTTCGAAAAATGTATGAATAAATCCGAAATCAGAATGACCCTTAAACTTTAACTGTAGACGACAGCTTTTGAGGAAGAGTATGTCAGAAAATTTGTGTTCGTCAGATCACGAATACACTATTACCATTGCTTTGGCACACACAAGTTGCAGGCTCTTATTCAATGGCATTTGATATTCCGAAGCTGGCGTTAGGGAAAAACGATCGATGAAGCGCCATGGCTGGGGTCAATGAAGAGGTTATAACTAGGATCAAAATAATACTTAATGTTTTGAATTGCAGGGAAGAAGTGAATACAGTTAAATTTGGAGAGTACACCAAAAAACCGCAGAGTTATTGAAACAAAAGTACCCTGAAAAACTACTAACACCTACTCTTGGTTCATAGTCACAATATAATCGAATGCCAATCTCTACCACTTGGAGAATTGTCAGAAGAAGCCCAGGAGTCCAAAAATAATGACTACAAGAAATACAGATATAAAAATACTTGCAAAGTTTCAAGAATTCGGCCGAATGAAGACTTATTTAACATGCTAGCAATCTCATCCGATCCACTTATTTCTTCCTTGAGGCATGTAAGAACCCAAAAAGATCTGAAAGCCCAATACTCACCAGAAATGATAAGTTTGTTACGCATTTCCCCGGACTTAGATGATAGTTTCCAAGAAATTTAATGTTTGTATGTAAATTTGTGTTCCTTTTATTTTATTTTTCTACTTTTTGAATTGTAATCTGTTCAGTTCAAAATGTTAAATTAAACAGAACCTAGTTATTATTGTAGTTGCTTCTACTTTTGACACTTAGATGTCTCTTAAATTAAAGTTGTACTAAACTTAATTTGCTATAGAATCGGAAACCACGATTCCATATTAGATTTTATGTAGCCTTCTTCTTGATTTAACCCTCATCGAGGTAAGACCTATCGCTCAAAGAAATAAAGATTGTTAAACTACCAACCAACGAAAATTCTTTTATTTCTTGACAAATCATCGAGCAACCAGCAGGGATATCTCATATCCCAACATTTGGTCCAACGAACCGAATAAAGAAATTCATCCATCGATAAGAGAAGAGTTCTTGGCCGTCGAAACCTATCATTGAGCTTATCAACCAATAAACTTTAAATCGAGGCCCAGATCCATCGAAGACAGAAGAAGTTTTCTCTTCAATAAACATCAAACTCGAAGCAACGTGATCTGACGACAACCATCTTAATTCGTAGCAATCTCTTCGTGGTTTCACCTGGAAAAATCATCAAAACTACGTTTAAAGAGAAACATCAGTGCCTACATATATGCAAATTTCTTAAATTTGCTCGAAGCCATCAATCCTACACCACAGGCAAATTTCAAATTTAATCCTGTTAAGTGAAAACTCATCAGCTTGCTCTTAAATGAGGATTTGAGGATTTCAATTCAAAAAAAAAACAATAATCGGGAAAGACTTTCGAAATTTGCAAGCTAAGTCCGAAAAAATACTCATCGTCATCAGAAATCTGCAAAATCTGCAAAGTCTGCAAAAGATTCTCATAATTCATCAGCTACCAACATACGATCAGTGATCAGTGCGATCACCAGATCTTTCACCATCCTACCCCACCATCGGATTCCCCATCATCACAAAAACCGGTTCTAAAGACAGGAGATTTCAAATTCACGGCACTCTTAATTCAGCCTAAGCAGATTTTGCTGAACTATTAGAAATCATCTCTTCTGTCATTGCATCACACACAGTTCATCTATCATCAGTTGGAGTCAGTCATTTGCCAGCAAGCAAACAACACCGTAGAGACCGGTCTTCGGCAGTAAAAATAACAAAAACAACTTTAATCATACGTAAACATTTGTTAATGTAAAAAAGGTCTTCAGAAACAGGTGCGTGCTTTATGAAAAATCAGTGCATTTAACTTGAATAATATTTATCACTAAAGTTACTTAAAATACATTTTTTATATTAGAAATTTTATATTGGATATAATTTGATTTACGAGTGGTTTCAGTCTTGTTTGTTCACACAGAGTTTGATAGATTCGTTGTTTTTCTTAAATACACAGATAAGTTTTATCTTTATTTGCGCCAAAATTCCTTTGAGGTTAGAATTTCGGAAAAATATGTCTGTGCTAGATGAGTTTATTGCCGCTGCCGATCAGCTAGTTCAATTTCAAGTTTCCTACAAGGAAATACCTATTGTGGATAAATCCATCACTTATTTAGAAACTTCCAAAGAGGAATTAAAGACACTTTGGGCAACCATAAAAGCTTGCTATGGTGCTTGTGTAGCAGAAGGTAGTATGGAAGATCTAGATTCAATTAAGGCTAAATATAGGACATCGTCGACCACCTATATTAGTTGTTTAAGTGAAATCATAGATACATGCAATAAATTGAAACTCATCAAAGATGATGATGAAAAACAGAGTTTAAGTGTGATGTCAAAGGACAGTAGTCCATTTATCAAAGTTCCTCCCTGTGATACCGAGATTTTCTACGGTGATTATCTGACTTGGCCATCATTCCGAGACATGTTCACCGCGGTTTATATAAACCATCCGAAACTCTGCGGGGTTCAAAAGCTATTTCATCTTCGTGCGAAAACTAGAGGAGATGCCTATAATATAGTTTCGAAGTTTCCGCTTACAGTCGATAATTTTGAAGTGGCTTGGAAAGCACTTTCTGATCAATATGAGAATCGTAGAATTTTAGTAAACAACCAAATCAAGAACCTTTTTAACCTGCCTATTATTTCAATTGAATCAGGGAAAGAAATCAGAGATTTACAAAGAAATATTAACGATTGCTTATCAATATTAAAAGCCCATAATATTTCTATAGATTGCTGGGATCCTATTCTTGTGTACCTTTGCTCGAATCGACTTCCTGAAAGCACACTTTCTCTATGGGAGCAATTGATTAAAAATCCACGTGATATCCCAAAATGGGATGAAATGGATCTTTTCTTGACCAATAGGTACAGGGTACTCGAAACCGTATCCGATCTTAAGTTTTCGGTAAAACCGAAAGGTCAAAATAGTAAAGCACAAGCTTCGGTGCCAAACCAAAAGCAAAAGCACAAAGCTTTTCACACAAAGGTTTACAATTTTAACTGCAAGTTGTGCCAAGGTCCTCACCCACTTCGGCTATGTCCTAAGTTTTTAGAATTAAACGTATCCGAAAGAATTTCAAAGGTGAACGCTTTGAAATTTTGTCAAAATTGTTTATCTCCATCTCATGAAGTTAAAACTTGCCGAAGCAATTACCATTGCGCAGAGTGTAAGAAAAGGCATCATTCACTCTTACATACTTCACCTGCTCCAACTTCATCAATTCCAAAAGAACAAACCCCTCAACTTCCCCAATTTCAACCAAACCAAATACAGTCCACTGCACCTATCAACTTTCATCAAGTAAATACTTGTTTTAATCAAAACAACCATCGAATTCTTTTGGCGACAGCCTTGATTAATATCTTTGATCTTGGAAATACATATACTTTGAGAGCACTTATAGACAGTGGCTCAGAAGTAACCTTATTATCAGAAGATACTCAGCGGAAATTAAACTTACAGGTAAAACCAATTCAAGCGCAGATAGCAGGTATGAGTGCTGCAGTAACTGCTCATTCTTCTAAGCTATGCACACTCAGTATCGGATCTAAGTATTTTCCATCATTTACCTTAAGCGCAAATGCGATTGTATTAAAAAGGCTAACCGGTGATTTGCCTTCTTGTTTCATACTACGTGAAGATGTTTCAAACCCTCTTGATTTTCAACTCGCAGATCCATATTTTTATGAGAGTTCCAAAATAGATATAGTAATAGGTTCTGATTTATATCCATCCATTATAAAGGAGGGTATTAAACGTGATATCTTCGGATCACTTGTTGCCCAGAATACTATATTTGGCTGGATACTTTCTGGTCCACTTAAGCAAGGAAGTTTCAAATGTAACACAACTACCTTAAAGTATATTTGCGAAAACTCAATCGACCAACAGATCGCAAAGTTTTGGGAGGTGGAAGAGGTTCCCGAAACTCCACTTCTGTCTCATGAAGATGAAGTATGTGAGAAGTTGTATTCTGAAACAACTAACAGAAACGCTGAAGGTCGTTATATAGTTCACCTTCCGTTTAAATCTCCAATTTCAAATCTTGGATGTTCCAGGGATATTGCTCTTAAGCAATTTACTCGAATGGAAAATTCGTTGAAAAGAAATCCTGAATTTCACATTAAATACAATCAGGTTCTTGAAGAGTATGAAACACTGGGTCATATGAAAGCTGTTCCATCAGAAGAGCTTATTAAAAACAATCAAATTATTTCTTATTATCTGCCACACCATTCTGTTATTAAGGCTGACAGTACCACAACAAAGATAAGAGTCGTTTTCAATGCTTCAAGACCTTCAAGCAATGGAATTAGTCTTAATGACATGTTATATACAGGCCCATCTTTACAAACTGATCTCATGACTCTTATTTTGAAATGGCGGTTCTATAAATTCGTTTTTAATGCCGACATTGAGAAGATGTACCGCCAAATATTGGTCCATCCTGAACACACTTCTTATCAACGAATTATTTTTCGCAGATCCCCGGATAGCAATGTTGAAGATTGTGAATTAAAAACCATAACCTTTGGCGTAAACTGCGCCCCCTATTTGGCAATTCGCACTCTGCTGCAACTGGCAGATGATGTGCAACACACCTTTCCTCTTGCTTCTGCTATTCTGAAAAGGGAATTCTATGTAGACGATGTACTTTCTGGAGCCCATGACATTTCAACTGCG
Organism: Philhelius festivus; assembly: GCA_963931855.1. Taxonomy (NCBI): domain Eukaryota; kingdom Metazoa; phylum Arthropoda; class Insecta; order Diptera; family Syrphidae; genus Philhelius; species Philhelius festivus. The sequence continues at coordinate 215,039,863 of OZ007555.1, read as the reverse complement.
TTAGAGGCACAACGTCAACTTTCTCAAGCTTTAAACTCAGCTGGTTTTTTCTTAAGGAAATGGACATCGAACTGCATAGACCTTACTGAAGATATTCCTTCTTCAGATCGTTACGATCAAGACTTTCTACAGTTAGAAGATAAAAGTATTTCTAAAACACTTGGTATTCAGTGGAATGCAAAGTTAGATTCCTTTCACTTCTCATTCAAAGCCCTAAATGAAGATTATCTTTTAACAAAAAGAGCAGTTCTCTCTGTTATTGCGAGACTATTTGATCCCGCAGGATGGTTAGCTCCAATAATTATCACTGCAAAGATCATAATGCAGCAAATTTGGCGAGATGGGACGTCTTGGGACACACCTCTTGTGCCCCTAACGTGTCACCGCTGGAAAGTATTCTTTGCTGCCCTTCCTGATATACGCGATCTTCAAGTACCCCGCTGGATAAATTATAGTCCGTCATATCCAATCCAAATTCATGGATTTTCTGACGCCTCAGAGCAAGCTTATGCAGCAACTTTTTATATAAGAGTCCAGCACAGCGAAAACCACTGGTCATGCAATCTTCTGTGTTGTAAAAGTAAGGTTGCACCAGTAAAACAGCTTGCCTTGCCAAGGCTTGAACTTTGTGGCGCAGTTTTATTATCTAATCTTTATAAGCAAATTATAACTCAACTTGACTGTTCACAACATGAACTTTTTTTATGGACGGATAGTTCGATAGTGTTGTCATGGCTAAACAAACCACCATGTACGTGGAAAACGTTTGTTGGAAATCGTGTTTCACAAATTCAAACAAACGTGCCAAACGCAAAATGGAATCACGTTCGGTCAGCAGATAACCCAACAGACTTACCAACACGGGGCCTATCTCCAAAGGACCTTAAGATGAGCAGCTTATGGTGGCATGGTCCATCATGGCTCTGTCAAGCCCCATCTACCTGGCCTAGATCTGTATTAAACGAAATCGAAGACATAAATCTTGAACTTAGACCAATAAAATCAAACATAGCGTCTCTTAATATCAACATCGATACAATTGTAGGGAGATTTTCCTCATGGTCTAAGACCTTGCGTGTAGTCTGCTACATAATTAGATTCTTTCAAAGAACCCATCGACCTCCGAGAGAAAGCTTTTCTTACTCATCTCGGATAATAAGTCAAGATGAAATGACAAATGCTAAGAATCGCCTTATTCGCTTAACTCAATCGTTTTATTTTTATGATGAGTATCAGGCTCTTTCAAAAAATGTGCCAATCCCAAGAAAAAGTTCATTAGCTACTCTTAATCCGATTATGGATCCAGATCAAATCATGCGTTCTAATAGCAGATTGACTTCATCTACCCTTTCTTATAATGAAAAATATCCAATTATCTTGCCTTATCAAGCGAAGATATCAAGTCAATTCGTAGAATTCATTCATGATATCACTCTTCATGGTGGAAATCAACTGATGATTCGTTTGATAAGATGTGAATTTTGGATACCAAAGATAAAAAATCTTGTGAAAAAACATGTAAACGCCTGTAAACAATGCATTATCCACAAAAAACAAATGCAAAGTCAGCTTATGGGAGCACTGCCACTTGAGAGAACTCAAATCTCAGCTCCTTTTACCTTTACGGGATTAGATTTCGCAGGTCCGTTTTTAATAAAAAGTTTTTCTGGGCGAAATTGCCGTATAACAAAGGGATATGTCTGTCTCTTTGTATGCTTTAGTACCAAAGCAATACATTTAGAAGCCACAAGCGACTTGACAACCCAAGCATTCTTAGCGGCTTTGAATAGATTCATTGCACGACGAGGTATGCCTAAGAAAATATATTCAGACAACGGAACTAACCTTGTAGGTGCTAGTAAAAGTCTTGCTACCGAGTTTAAAAAATTCATTCAATCTCTACCTACAGAATTTTCACAGCAGTATAAAAACAGAAATGTTGAGTGGAAATTCATTCCCCCAGGGGCACCACATATGGGAGGTTTGTGGGAAGCTGGTGTTAAGAGCTTCAAGCTTCATTTTCGGAAAGTTGCGGGAGCTAACAAGCTTACTTTCGAAGAGTTTTCAACTCTTCTCACTAGAATTGAAGCTTGCCTTAATTCCAGGCCCATATCCCCTATCTCAGAAAATGCATCTGACATTCCTCCATTGACTCCAGGTCATTTTCTCAGAGGTGGTCCTCTGCTAGCTCCTCTCGAACCTGCTGCAGATGAAAGCTCTCTTAGCTGTGTTAAGCGGTGGGAAAAGATACAAATTTTACATCAACAATTCTGTCGAAGATGGAAAAACGAGTATCTGAGAGAAATGAACAAAAGATACAAATGGAAATTTCCCAAAAGAGACTTGGCAATAGACGATCTGGTTGTCATAAAAGATGAAAATCTCCCCCCAAACGAATGGCGCTTAGGTCGAGTAGTTAATGTCCATCAGGGATCCGATAGTCGAGTACGTGTCGCGGACATAAGAACTCAAAATGGAGTTATAACCCGTCCAATTGTCAAACTTTGTGTGCTAACTCCGTCATAAACTGCTTTTAAATTTTTATATATAAAATTTAATACTCGTATATGTATTTATCATTTTTTTTTAAATATCTAAATAATGTACATATATACATTAAAGTATCTTGCACTGATTTTAAATATTCTCGCTTTTATTGTATATTTATTTTTTTGAATTATTTGTTTAATACTTTTCAAAGTTTGTACACTTCTTTTTATTTTTTTTTTCTTTCAAATTATCTTTATTTATTTGAAACTTTAATGAATTTAATATTATATCTTACAGCCGTTGCTGCAAGGCGGCCGGCAATGTTCAGTTCAAAATGTTGAATTAAACAGAACCTAGTTATTATTGTAGTTGCTTCTACTTTTGACACTTAGATGTCTCTTAAATTAAAGTTGTACTAAACTTAATTTGCTATAGAATCGGAAACCACGATTCCATATTAGATTTTATGTAGCCTTCTTCTTGATTTAACCCTCATCGAGGTAAGACCTATCGCTCAAAGAAATAAAGATTGTTAAACTACCAACCAACGAAAATTCTTTTATTTCTTGACAAATCATCGAGCAACCAGCAGGGATATCTCATATCCCAACATAATCTATTAATAAAATATTTTATAAATACTTATAAGTACTCTTTTATAAAAAAAAAATTAATTTAAAAAAAATATTTTTTCGCCACATTTTCACTCAATTTGGGTTGTTTCCTTTTTTCCCCACTGTTTTACCTAAATTACACTCAAATTACTTCATAAATTGACTTTCAACCTATTTAAAATTAAATACCAACTATGTTAACCACCTTAACTAAAACTTCTTATTTCAGCAGCAGATTCTGAAACACCCTGTAAATATTTTTTCTTTAAATTCTCAAACTTTATAGCCTTGGAAATTTCCTTTAAGATACAAATTGTGGTGATATCTTTATTCGTTTAAGAGATATGATTTTTGCAACCAAAAAAGTCAATTCGGGCCACTGTGTGCCGGTGGTCTCCATTTCTCCGTGCCTACCTAAGCAAATCAAAACCATTTATTTTACATGCGTTGCACTAGTTATCTAATTGCTCATCTTACCTCAAAATTTTATGAATCTTAACATTATATTGGTGAAAAGGAAATGATTGTGCTTGATATTTCAAAAGCAAACCCTTCCAGAGTTTGGCCCTTACTTTGATGTTCTAATGCATCATTTCTTTTTCGAACCGTTCCGCACAAGTGTAGTATTGGAAGGTTCTAAATCTGACATTCACAAAATAAATACCGGTGTACCACAGGGCTCTCTGTGCTCTCCAACTCTCTTTCAAAATGTTCATCAATTATCTTTTAACTGAAACTTTTAATCCACTTCATTGTTTTTCGCTGACGACAGAACTCTCAATTCCTCATATTCGTTTTCAGACGCAACTCCTCACTCTTCGGATGGTGAAACTGCAAAGTCAATATAGTGCAAAGCTAATTTAAGTCTGATAACATTGTTCAATAGGGAATCAATAATCGCATAGAATTTAATTTTTCAAAAATCCAACACATACCTTCTGCCAATAAGTGGTTCTTGTAGCGAGCTTTTAGTTATGGGTATGTGTTTTACCGAAGAACCTACAAATTTCTGCCGATTCCGGATGGTTAATGAGCAGCAATTTTCATGACAAGAGATACTTTTGGACGATTTGTCAATTTCTCGCAAGAGCTAGTACACCTCTCAATAGAACACTCTGTATGACAGTCCAACGCAAAAACCATTATATCAAGGAGTTCTACGGATTGAACACATATGTACATGAAATCGCCAAAAATGCTGCAATATGCTTAGGTTATCTTGGACGCTGGAAGTAATATAAAATATAAAACATATATACATCCACTTAAGGCTTGAGTAAAATTCGAACATATGGATCTATTCGATAGTATATCATAAAAAGAATTGAAACTAACGGTGAATAGTTTGGTAGTTGATAGACACCGTAAACACTCTTCTTCACTGACAAAATTTTCCTGCAATACTTCCTAGGCCGGGAATGCCCATCAATTTACCCTTGAACTCCACTTCGAAATATCGGTTAAATATAGAGATTCCGTCTTTAGCAACACTTAACTCGATATTTCCTACTCATTTCAATTTAAAACGATTCAAAGCTCTTGAAGCTTCTTCAACATTCCTAATCACTAGATCTATATTAAAACATTATGATAGTATTAAACATCCTTTGATATCCCGAAAATATTAAAAATATATTACTAGTAAACCTGCGAATAATAAGCAATCTTCCACGAAATGGTCAAATGTTCGCATCCACTATTTGCGAAAATTTGCAAATGCTGACGTTAATAAAACTTGTCTTATCGGATCAATCGATTTAATATTCCAGATAAAAACCCCTAGATATTCTTAAACAATCCCGCAATCTCATATTGTTCTCATTAGACTGCCTTTTATAAACGCTTATCTCATTAACTTTTTCGTTTTCTTGAGAACAAAGCATACATATATCGTAAACGTTAGTAATCCAATTTATTACTATCACGAGCTTCATTTACTTCAAGGTTGTATTATATCAATTTAAGTATAAGATTAACATTTGTGATCAAAGTTTAATTTTATTTTTTTTTTTTTTAATTTTCGTGCGACTTTTATAAGAATTACCTTTGGTAGATAGTAAATCTTCTGTGTACATAGTTCAGATGAGTGGATTTAGTTTTAATTTTTTAGTCCAAATAAACTTGTCTTACCAGTGATCTTTCAAAGACACATTTAGTTATTTAGTAGATATAAAAGCAATCTAGATCAAAATAACGATTTTATGAAATTAGTTAACCGGAATTGCCAGCGAATACAAAATTATGAAATTTATTCATCAACTGGTATGCGACATAAAGTGCCTTTAAATTGAATTTAAGTAAATAACTAACGGATTAGAATAAGAATGAATGGAAATTAAGAAATAAAAATCGTTGAAGTTAAATGAATCGGTCATTTCAAAAACCTCATAAGTCATTCAATTAGAATTTTTCAGGAATCAATAAAAACTGTTTCATGCTCAAACAAATGAGTTTTAAACCACTTTTTTATGCTTAACTAAGTATTTTAGTGGTAACAAAATTAAAAAGCCAAAAAAATTCACAGTTTATTAATAAAAATAATGAAAAAAACCTAAAAAACTGTTCTTGACTTAAGTTGTTTTAGCAAGGACTGGGGTAAGTGGTATATAATTTAACCAAAAAAATGGTAGTAATTATATTTTGTATTGCTTATTATTGAAAATTACACTTAAGCATAACTTTTTGTCATGTTTTAATATCTTTAAGGTAGATAGATTGATTATCTTCAACATTTTTTTATTGATGGGCACTTTTAAAACATAAGCCTTTGCTGATAGAAGTGAAACCGAAGTTGCAACTTTATTTATTACTAATAATGAATGTTTAATCAATCCATCAATATATTCCTATGATAGTACCTTTTCTATGTGAAGCGTACTTAAAGCTCATATATGTCGAAAGTGCTTTTTTCTGTCCTTGTGGGATTTTTTTCTATAAGATTCAGTGTTGACAAACATGGTTTTTTGTACAAATTTGGCCACAATTTCATGAATTCCAAAAAATCTTCAGTTTTTAGCTCTATGACTATATTTTCTAAATTTCGAATGAGATGGACGTGAATTTGACAGACGCGACTTATGAATATGAAAAGCTAAGATAGACAATGAAGTGCAAATCATCAGATCATTCTGTTTCAGAGATCATTCATAAAAATGAGAAAGAGAGTCTGAGACTAACCGGAGACCTTGGGGTCCCCAGCATTTATTTTGTGAAGATCCGGTTTGAAACCTTCAAAAAAAAAGTATTGAACAATCTAGTAGAAATTTTCTAATCCAACGAATAATGGCTTCATTGATACAAAACTCACGTATTTTCGATATAATAGCTTGATGCCAAAATCCACCAAATGTCTTAGAAATATCAAGCTCAATGATCTTACTTCGACATAATGATTCTACTCTTCTGCAACTTGATATCAACAGTTCCTTGGTTTCTTAAATCTCTTAGATAAATTAGTTTAGGTATTTCTTGTCTTTCAATTTTATAATTTGTTATAACATTTCATTAAGGTATTACACGTTCTCTTCTTTTTCGGCGCTCCATCACTCTCTGTTTCACTTGAAGACATTTTTCAAGCTAAAATTACTTTTCGCAGAAAATAGTTGTATGAAAAACGCAAATTTGACATTGATGACGGTTATTATCAAATTGAAGATTTGAATATTGTTGAACCAATCAGAGCAAAGCAAATTTAAAATATCAAACTACTCCCGCCATTTTAGTAGTGCATGCAAAAACCTCTTAAGTCACTGACTTATGTTGTTTATGCAATGAACGTCTTTCCTATGGTATTATTTGAAGAGGAAGGAATGTACAGACTTACGTGGTTCTTACCCAGAATACGCATCTCCCTTTAAGGAACCATTTTCTGCAAAAAAAGCATTTTGGAAAAAAATGTGACTTAAGAGGTTTTTGAAATGACCGATTCAAATAAAGTTCAAATAATTATTGACCGTTATTCATTATCTCAACCGATTAATGGTTCTTTTATTATTAAATTGACGGTAAGGGGGCTGATGCTAATTGATTTTGTAGATTAAAGTTGTCATTAATGTGTTAGTTGTTAATTTAACTTTACTACGTATTTTGTATTTAATAACTAGAAGGCTTATACTTCATATACATTACTTATACTTTAGTTGTCAAAGTCCAAATTATGAATTTTTTAATCATCACGACAGCTCGTGATGGAAAAGCAGGAACTTGCGGGTTACAACTCTCAACCATTCCTAAGTGCGTGTTATCGGAAGGAATGGTTGGGACTACAGTTGTCTGCCGATCCCGAACGGCTAAAGTGAGAAGTATTAGTTTTTCATGAGAATAACTAGTCTTGCATGATATCTCAATTGTTCACAATACTCTTATGTATTACCTTTTAACAAAAAAATGTTTATTTTTGTTTTTAGGACCAACGGACTAACTATGACCTTGCGAGATACGATTTTATTTATAAATAGGAAAAGATTTTTTATTTTAAAGATTTTTTATTTAATCTTGACTTTAGTCGTTCCATCCCAGCTCATAAATAGAATGACAGATCATCATAATGTGTTTTTTCGAGGTTTGACATTCAAGTTTAACATGGTCTGGGATCAATTTCCAGACTTTGTTACCAAAAAACACACATAAGGCTAGCCGCGCACTAGCAATTTTTAGTTGCGAAACTGCTTGGTTTGAGCAACTAAAAAGTTTGTGTTTTGACACAAACTAAACGATTGCCTAAAATAAGTTCGCCATTTTATTGAACATATAATTATCTGCAAATTCACCGACATTCAACCAAACAGTTCATCTGTTTTCTATAAGTAACCAAACAGTTTCGCAACTAAAAATTGCTAGTGCGCGGCTAGCCTAAGACAATTTATTCAAGAAAACATTTCATGAGCGCATGATTTCGCATTAAGGAAATTTGAAATAGCCTACAAGATAGTGAAATTTAAGATCTTTGCATTATATCTTACGGCGCTGATGATCGATTTCACTAGGTATACAAAGGGGTTTTCAATTTACACCGCCCTTGGCACCCATGTTGTTTTGACAAAATCTTTCAAATCTGTTGTTTATTATTCAATTACTTATACCAAATCACCCTTCACAGTCTTCTCTTGAACGTTTGGTGTCTATATTTGAGACGACCGGTTCGGTAATCAATCAGCCAACATACGTCAAAGGAACGCCAGATCGGCCGAGAACATCGCTAATGCAGTCGATTCCTCACCGTGCACCTAATCTCGTTCTTTCGGAAACATCAACTTGTCGAATTTTGCGTCGGAACTTGGGCCTACACCCGTACAAGATCCAAATGACGCACGAGCTCAAAGTTCATGACCATAAACAATGCCGTTGGTTTGCTGACTGGGCTTCGGAACGTTTGGTTGAGAATCTCAACTTTGTCCGAACCAGGTGACAATGCATCCTCAAAAAGTTATCATTTGGTGTAGATTTTGGGGTCATTGGTCCGTACTTTTTCGAAAACGACGTTGGAGTGGCAGCCACCGTCAATGGCGAGCGCTAGAGAACCAATTTCTGAAAGCCCAAATCAAAACAAATGGATCTAGATGACATGATTTATATTCTGCATGAACGATTTAAGAGTAAGGTTAGCTCTTTGAGAGGTGACGTCAATTGGCGATTTAACATCGTTAGGCTTTTTCTTGTTGGGTTTCCTGAAGTCGCAAGGGGAATAAACCACAATTGAGCGATATCCTTAAGCTTAACATAACACAGTCATCGCTCAAATTCAGCCGGATCTATGCGGAAGTCATTGAAAATTAGATCACTCGGATCCGTTGGACCGTAAAAAGCCGAGGCTTCATACACAGGTTGTTTTATTGTATTTCTTCATCATTTACCCGCCCCTATACAGGGTGGACCATCTACATGTTTCTTTTTAAATTATAGGTTATTTTGACACTGACAGCTGTTTCCCGCTCGATATCTTGACAGAAAGTCAATATCATACCTCCGCGGAACAAAATAAGTCGCTTTACTCTTGAATAACGTTGGGAAATATTGAAAACTTAATTCCAAAATGAGTGCTGTGTAGCCCAAACAGTGCGTTTTTTTAAAAGAATATTTGGCCGAAATGAAGCACCCACCACGCCTGCTGTACGCAAGTTTGTGCAAAAAATTCGTAAGACTGGTATGCTAGTAGACAACACTAGAATGTGCGTGCTGTAGCCGAGAGTGTGAGATGCAATTCACGAACATCAATCATCAACTAGCCATCGATGTCAACAGTTCAACATTTCACGAACTAGCCTGAGGAAAATTCGGCACAAAAATCTCGGATTATTCGCTTACAAGGTCCAATTGACCCAGCAATTGAAGGCGCACGACCAGCCAACTTGCATTTGGCCCACCCACACATATTCAAATACATATGTACATGTCAATTTTTGAATGGGACCTTCGACACATTTGAATAAAATAAAGTTTTTTTATAGATATATGTATGTTAATGCACCCACTTATGGCTTATGCCAGTAACCAACACTTTTAACTTTTATCCAATTATTTTCTTTCAAATACAAAAAAAAAAAAAAAAAAAAAATTGATTTATAACCTTAATACATATTACAAATTTTGAATTTAAGAAAAAAAAAAAAAATTATATCTGTCATTTTCTAGTAATAAGTGTTAAATTCTCACGATCTTAATATCTAAAATTTCTTTTAAAAATTATAAAAAAAAAAAAAAAAAAAATAAATAAATTGTAAATATCTAATATTGTATCCAAATACCTGAGGCAATAAAAGGCCTATAATAATAATAATAATAATAATAATAATGCACCCACTTTCTTTGTCCCCATGACCATCTTATTTTTGAGCTTTAGATATCAAACTTGATTGATTTACATAACCAAATTAGGTTGCTGCGATTTCTCGGACCACGATGAGTACCCTGAAATCAAAACCATTTTTAATATTCAGAAATCTCAAATGGATAATTTTACTTGCATAAAATGAGATAACACAATTTTTGATCAGCAAGTGTGAACTATCCAAAAACATGTCTAATAAAAATAAAAAGTGTTTTGCTTGCAAAAATCCTATTCAGCATGAAGGTGTAAAATGTGGATTTTTTTGTGGCAATTTATTTCATAAGCTCTGTGCTAATATTTCAGAAAATGTGCAAAAAGAAATTCTAAAAGAAAATTCAAACATTGCCTTCTGCTGCACTGAGTGTGTTAAGTTTAAATTGTCTTTGAATCATTTGCTGGCTAAGGTCAATGAACTAGTCTCAGTGGTTGATGTGCTTACGCAAAAGATTAGTGGCATAGAAGCACTTCATGCTGATGTAAAAAAAATATTGCCCAAAGTTGTTGTTGCTGAGAATGCACCAAAAGAAAGCAATTCAATAAGCAAATCAAAAAACAAATCATCTGGTTCCAGTTCAATTATGTTCCACTCGTCAAACGAACAGGAGAAGACTCAGCGTCAGCATGGAATGGAAAAATCATTGGTGCCTGCGGATGTGGGTACGGCAACGGGAGAAGAAGCAAGACAAAATAGTAAAGACAAAGTTATACAGTATAGTTAAAAATCATATTTCAAATTCCCAACACGGATTCTTAAGTGGCCGATCAACTTCCACTAACTTGGCTTGTTTTTCTAACAAATGTTTTAAGGCATTAGAAAAGCGATGCCAAATGGATGTGGTGTATACGGATTTGGTTAAGGCTTTTAGTAGAGTAAATCACCAAATTTTAATTAAAAAATTAAAAGCTTACGGTTTTGATGGAACTTTACTAAAATGGTTTTGGTCTTATCTTACAGGTAGGAGACAGATAGTGAAAATAGGTGACTTGGAGTCTTATACTATAATAGTACATTCAGGCGTTCCTGAGGGTAGTCATTTGGGCCCACCTTTATTTGACATTTTTATAAATGATTTTCCAACTGTATTATCTGTATCTGAAGGGTTAATATTTGCTGATGATATAAAAATGTTCAGAGTAATTAATAAAATAAATGATTGTATTGCTTTTCAAAAAGACTTAAATAACTTTAACTATTGGTGTAAACAAAACGATTTACTTCTTAACCTTTCTAAGTGTTTCGTCTTAACATTTTGTAGAAAGTTGAATCCAATATTATTTGATTATAATTTTGATGGAATAAAATTATGTAGGGTTAATGAATCAAAGGATCTAGGTGTTATTTTTGATGATAAACTGTCGTTTGAGTCCCACATTAATTATATCGCCTCTAAAGCAAATTCTATGCTTGGTTTTATGAAACGAAATTCCTCTGATTTCAAGGATCCGTATACCCTGAAAACTTTATTTTGTTCCATAGTTCGTCCTATACTGGAATATAATTGTATTATTTGGAATCCAGACTCTAAAAAGTTAATTAATAGGATTGAGAAGATTCAAAAAAATTTTTTGAGACATGCATTAAGGGATTTTCCATTAAACGGTGATAGATACGAGCATTATAGAAGTAGATGTCTGTTGCTTGGAATGCAAACTCTTGAGTCGAGGCGTAGAATGTTTAGTGTTATGTTCGTTCTTTATATTCTTTGTAGTGATATTGATTGTGCTGATTTAATTTCCTTAATTAATATTTATGCTCCAAGCAAAAATTTGAGGATGAGGCAGCTTATTTTCGAGATACCTCACTCTACAAATTATGGACAGCGGGAGCCAATTTCTCATTGTTGTAGATTATTCAATATTTATTATGATGATTTGGATCTGTTCTTGCCAAGATATCAGTTCAAAACATTTGTTTTAAATTTACTCCAAAACGCTAACTTTTTTCACTTTTGAATTAAAACAAAAATAAATAATAATAATGTTTGCATATTATTTTAATAGCATTATTATATAAAAGTTGTTATAAAATTATTTAAATTAGAATTTAGTAGTTATAAGCAAAATCTGTGGATTGATTATCGTAGATTTGAAAATAAATAAATAAATAAATAAATAAATTTTAGATACATAGCTACATAGATATGAACAAACCTATGACTTTTTTCTATTTACTTTTATATCGTACACAAAGTATCCTATAGTCTTTTTCACATCTGTTATGCCAAATTTGATTAGAATCCGCGCATCAATTTTAGTATGGTTGAAGGTTGAAGGACAAATATCCAAACAAACATACTTTCACATTTATAATAGAAAAAAGGCTATAAAGATAAGATTTAAAAAAAAACAGCCGACTGTAGTGTTACGTCAATTGATTGATTCTATCAATAAGTAATTTTGATATCAAGATTTATTTTGGTGAAAGGTGCTTTTGGTGGGGCTTCTGGCTACTCTTACCAACACTATTAAAGAAGAAGGAGTACCTATATTATTAGAGGTACATTCCGCCAAAACACTAAATGACTCAAATATTTTGGTTCGTTTTCTTTTTACAATTGCAAAACCACAATCTATCTCGATAATAAAATACTTTTAAAGTTTGGAATCAATCAAAAAAAAAGTAATAAACATTTTGGACATTGCATTACTTTTTACTACATTCTAACAATAGTTCGATTTAAATCGTAACAAATAAAAAGATAACAAGTCATTTGGTGAGGTTATGTGCTCAAAATACTTTTATTGCGACTAGTGGTTTATATAGGCCAACATGCTTTTGAAATAGAATTATGTGATTATAATGGGGGCGGTGTTTTGAAAAAGAATTTTTGCTGTCAAATATACGCCGTATGTACGTATGTGACATCTGAAATTTGATTTAATGTTAATATGTATATTAAAATTTGCGTTGTAATTGCTAAAATAAGGGAAATTTGAGAAAATAAATTGGTCGTCGCGAATTGCAATATGATTGGTACGAACTGTCAAACACTATTCGCGTTCCACATACCATCCACACTGCAACGAATGAATTGGGCGCATTCACTAACCTAATCACTACGTAGTCAACTCGTTCTGATTGGCTAAAGACAACTAAAAATTTAGTTGAAATTTCCCCTCAAACGTAGTGTAAAAATTTCTGCTTCAAAGCTAGTGGATATTGATTTTGACATTTCACAATCAGCTGTTCGTTGAAAATACAAATTTAATTTTTGGTGGAAGATATTTTCGAAGTGAAATTATTAAACAAATTAATATTATATCTTATATTTGATGTTATTTAATTTAAACTGTAAAAAAAATTTTATTTAAAGTTCTCAAAACACAATTTTTCTTATTTTATATGTTTACATCTGTCATTAATTTGACAGTTTGAATTGACTAGCTTTGTAGTGCAATTTTGCATTCACAAAGCTAGTTGACTTTTTGACTACGTAGTGACTAGGTTAGTGAATGCGCCCATTGTTCGTGCGCGACTAACATCAAAATCATTCTAAGTTGTTTAAGTAAACGCCATTCGCGACGAATTAAAAATGCATGAGAACGAAATGTCAAAGTGGGCGTTCATTCGCCGGTCGTTGTTCGCTCTCATGTGAATAGTCCTTGAGTACTAAAATATTTTGTCTTAAGTTTCCAGAAAAAAAGTCCATATGACAATTTTGTATGTACCTCCAGTCAGCTCTACCACTTCCAAATTTTAAAGATGTAATAACTGGATTAATTGTCGTAAACTTGTCGTAAATACTTGACAGTCAAGTTAGCACTACCACCCCTCAAAAAAGGGTAAAACGAACTCAAAAAAGATAGAGTAAGTATGTAATTGTCGTAAATTTGTTGTAAATAAGTATGCCGTAGAAGACAAAATGTTCGCATCCATTTTTCTTTAAAAATGCCTTAAATATAAGAAAATTCCTTAAAATAGCATTATTTAATAAAACCTAGCACTGCCATACAAAATTTTTTGCTATGCAATTTGTCTAAACAATTATCGTAGAACGTCTTTGAATAATCTCCTTCAAAAAATATGAAACACTGCAATCGGGGTAAATTGCAAATCATTAAACAACTTTTTCGAATCCCTGCACTAAATATGAAGAAAAACCCAGGGCAGAAAAAATGTTTTTCTGATATCGGTTAAGCGAATTGTGGGGTACTTGTAGGACTTACCCTACTGAGATAAATATCAATTAAATTAAAGTGTTTAAGTGTAAGTGTGGATACTTTTAGAAGTATGTTTATAAAAGAAAATATTATGCCAATACCAGAACCTCAAAAAAAAAAACAAAAAAAAAAACACATTGCCAAAGGATTCAGTTTGTCAAGACCCATGGTTATAAACCCTTCCTAGATTGAGAAATGAATGAAAACAAAATCGTCCTACTGCAGCTTTAGCTTTCATGAAATTATTCGATTTCCACCAAATGCTGAATACTTGCTTAGGTATACGCGCGAAAAACCGTAAAAACATGGTAACTCCCGAGTGATACTCTCCTATCGCAAACAATCGCATCGCCAATATTTTTTCTAGGATAAATTTTTTGACATTTCTCTGGAAAAAGCTCCATTGAATTTATAAAAGGAATTTGAAAATAAAGCATGTGAGTATTACTAAAAATTTAAGTTTTTTTTAAATTTTATTTTAAAATTTCAATTTAAATTGAAGCCAACACATCAAATAAACACCAAATAAATATGCTTGTGGAATTGATGACGGCCGATTCCGACTTTGCCACAGGATTCCATAAAAGAGAGAAGGAAGAGGTCAAACAATCTATGTGGGGTTAATAGCCAAGGCTCTAGAGGGTATCCAGCATCACCTTAATTGCAAATGATTATTTCCTTGTAATTATAAAAATAATAAAATCCACAAAACCTATTAACCAAAAAGGATTTGAGCCACGCAAGTATTCCTGCTCCAAATGTTTTCTAAGGCCACTTACGATGCGTAGCATCAACAAAACGTATTTTCATTTTATGGTCACTTACCTTAAAATGAAAAATGGATTTGTTGTATGTACACTTTGCATACACATTTTAAGTTACCAGCATAACATTTAGGCTAAAGAACCCCTTTCTGTTATAATAAAGGTGTTTGTTTATTGATGGGCCCACAATTCGAACATGGGTGCCGTCAATGCATCCAACAACACCAGTTATCCTGTGCTTTTCAAAGAGAGAGCGCAACTTGCCTTTTTTGGCTCACGTCCGTGTTGAATTGTACCCATTTTGAACAGACATCTCTCTCAAAATCTATCTATCTCAATTAAAACTACATACATATACGAGTATCACAATATAAATTGTAAAGAAACAAATGTAATTGCAATATATCAAGCAGAAAAAGTGAAATGTTTAATATTACAACTTAATTCATCCAGTTAATTGCATAAGCGGTAACTCTAGAAAATAAAGCCTTGAAAGGTTTGTGTTTTGAAAATATATTTTTTTAAACTGAGACCGCGAACAACATTCGAGCATTGAAAGCTTCACTTTAGGAAAGGGTTTATCGCTTCGGAAAATTGATAAAATTGTTAATGAGTCCCGCAACAGTCCAGCAATAGGTTTGTTCATGAAAACTGGTGGGAACATAAAGGGAGAAGTTCTCCAAACAAAATTTTAGTGCAGCAAAAGAACGTAATATCGTTCGAAAATTGAAGAAAAACCTTCAGTTCCCAAACAATACCCCGCGTGCTTCGGAATCACTAACTTCAAGGTCGGGTAGCTTATTTATATACCTAAAAAAATCAACAAAACCGTCTATCATTCGCTAAAGAACATATTTCAAGGACTCTGACATTTGGAACAAAGTCATTCTCTCCGACGAGTCCAAGTTCGATATTTTTGGATCAGATAGAATGACTTGCGTGTGGCAAAAGCCTAATACGGAACTTAAAAAAGAAAATGTAAAACCTACAGTGAAGCATGGCGGCGGCAGCGTTATGTTTTGGGCCTGTATGTAGGCTGCAGTTGTTAGTAATTTGGAATTTGTTGAAGGGATTATGAACAAAACCATGTTCTTGAATATTTTAAAAAACAATTTGTTGCAAAGCACGGATAAGTTGGGGGTGTGAGACAATTTTCGTTTTTATCAGGATAACGATCATAAGCACCAAGCTGGAATTGTGCAGTCCTGGCTGATATTTAACTGTCCCCCTTTGATGACACCACCAGCACAGTCGCCTGATATTAATGTAATTCACTTCATTCATTTTAATTTGTTATTATGTTTTTATTTATTAAGTATTAATTTCGAAGTTGCTGACAATATTTATTTAAAGTCGATGAAATAAGCTGTTACCTTGAATTTTACTATAGTTTTAGTTAATATGCCGTATCTCTGGGTACATGTATCCGATGAACTTTAAAAGTGATAGATTACACCTCAAGTTCGAACATGTAATTTTAATTTTGTCGAAATTTTTTTGGATTTGACGGTATAATGATTTTCTGTTTTTAAAATTGTTGGATCACTACAGCTGTTACCCACTGTAGTGTAGACTAATTCTGAAGGATGTGTTGAATCTTCAAAAGAGATACGAAAGCGAAGGATAGAATCGTATTGTACTGTCTACAATACATGTTTAAAGTTTACCGATGCACAGTGTTGCAACTTCTTCAAGAGTACATCTGAAGCTTTTTAAATTCGTTGTTTATTGTAGGATCTTAAGCAAATTCAAAACGAACCTGCAATAACATTCGAAGTTCGAAGATAATAAAGGATTCATTGGAATGACGACTATTTACAAAAAATCCCTTGATTCGACGAGTTCTCAAGAATTATGGTTACGGCTTGGTTTAAACGATTAAGAAAGGGTATTATAACCGAATTTGTTGACATATTTTATTCATTCTGAAATTAAACGTTGTACGATAGTATACTATACTAAATAAATACAGTAGTCTCTCGATAATGGGCCGTACCAACAATCAAATTAAGAGACGACTTTAATATTTGAGCAAAATGGACCATTATTTAAAGAGCTCTATAAAGTTAACCACACATGTTATGAACTTAATACTTATGTGAACTCTAAATTATGAACCATTTAATGTACGGAACCTAAAAAATAAAATGCAGCATATATGGTCAGTTATATAGAGTCCATTAAATAATGCTTAATTTCGCTCAAATATTAAAGTCGTCTCTTAATTTGATTGTTGGTAAGGCCCAATGTGAACTAATTAAAACAAGGCCAGTTCGGATTTTAGAGGGATTCACATTATTGGAACTTTTTTCAATTCCTCTTTATTGATAAAAACCGATGCACTTTTGATTTAGTTGCCATTGAACAATCTGATACAAAAAGCATCATAGCAGGAAGCATAACAATGTAAAGTGTTCATACACAACTTGCAGCCGGCACTCTCTTGTCCCTTATATCGCACACAAAACTAACAAGAGAAAAAAGGAAGGAAAATATAAAAAAATTTACAAAAAGAAATTTACATTTTAGAGTGCGAAAATTTCGCAAGTTCACAGTATGGAGATGTCAATGTAAAGTTTAGGCGGTTCACATTTTAGAGAAATTCACATTATCGGTAATTCACATTATCGAGAGACTACTGTATCTTGTTAATATGAAAAACAACAGACTCTAATAAAAATCCACCAATAATATCAGCTTTGGAGACCAAAAGGAATACCTAATGATTTAAAAATTTCTTTGATACGTTTTCAAGAAAAATAAACTTTTTCAAAGGTTGTATGTCAGGTAGCTACATTTGCAGAGCTGAACTAAAATCTAATTTCCATTCAAGGGAATCACCTAAGATCCTGTGTTTAGTTTAGAGCAATTACTTTCAGCAGATCGAATTAAAGGACCTGATTTTTTTTTGTTATCACCGTAGTGTTAACTTTGATTAAAATCTCAATGTCATCAAGCCAAATTTTTATATTTTCAAAATCTTATTTTCAACTACTTTACTTTAACTTAATTTACTTGTTTTCAAAAACACTTTGTTGTTAATTTTCAATCATTTATTCGGTATTTAAATTTTCAATATACCTATTTCTCTATGTGTCTATAATATTTTTTCATTCTGTTGTTAACTGTTTTCAAGAACTTAATTTAAAAATCTTTACTGTTTTTTCATCATTCCAAGACCAAATTGTAAGGTACATATAATTTTCCTTTATTTAATTTAATTTAATTTATTACATACCTACCTAATTGTTATTTTATTTAAAAATTAAAATTGGACAATTCCAAGAATATTTCTTGTTTTCGATTTTGGATTTATTTGAATTCAAGCCTTGGACCAATATTTATATTTTGAAGATTTCCTAATCGGTGAAAGAACACTCAAGTTTAAATCTCTTTAATAAAAAGAATAAATTAGAGGCCATGACGGCTCAAAGAGAGTTTAAGCCAAGTGATTTACAACTCTCAACCATTTCTGACGTGTTTGCAGAAATGGAAGGGACTTAAAATGTTCTACCGAGTCCGAACGCGTAATGAGCAGCACTTTTCATGACTAGAGTTACCCTTGAAGGATTTTTCAATTCCTCGCAGGAGGTAGTACACCCCTGAAAAACTTTTTTGCTGCGGCTGAGAACTGCACCCAAGACCGACCGCATGACAGTCGATTCTTTAGGACTTTCTTTCTTTCTAATCTTATCCTATCCTACTTTCCTAATTGCTCGTAACTATGTATGTTTAACACTATAAGGATATTCATAACCACTTGAGTGCGCGTATAATATAAAAAACAAATCTTAGTTTAGTTTAGTTTAGTATATATTTATTTAGCATTAAATTTGCAATTTGTAAACTCTTTTACAGTATTCATTAATAATTTTCTTTTACAAAATAAATAATTGAGTGCTTAAATCTAGTTAAATTAGTTTCTAATTTAATATTATTAGGAAGGAAGTTAAAAATTTGAATTCCTTTATGAAATAACATGTTTTGTGTTCTATTATTTCTAAAAAACGGTAAGTGCAAGTTATTATTATTTCTAAGATTATATGGACGCAATTCACTCTTTGTTATCAGTCTTCTTTGTAAATAAGTAGGCATTAAATTATTTTTTACTTTGAAAACAAATATTAAAGTATTCATTACAATTCTTTGCTTTGCAGAAAGCCAGTTCAAGGTATTTAACATATAACTTATAGACGTATAACGATTACAACATAGGATTGCTCTCATCCCCTTATTTTGTAAAATTTGTAATTTATTAAGCATTAATTCAGACCCCAATAATAGTATTGTCGGGCAATACTCAAAATGTGGCTGTATAATGGAGTTATATATCTTGATCGCCATAGAAATACTAAGCTTTTTTCGTATTCTTCGAAAAAACCCGATTTCGTTGGCAATTTTTTTAGAAAGCATTTCAAAATGTTTTTTAAAATTTAAATTACAATCAATAACTATTCCTAAGTATTTGGTTTCTTGTACACATTCAAATTCATTTATTTTACAAATTATTTTATTCTCTGGTAATAACATTATCTTAAACTTGGTGCAGACATTGAAGCTACACCCTGAAAATATTGCCACAATAAATACCTGAGTATACCTATTAAATGTACAAAAAAAAGTACATATCTTCAAAACAGCAACCTGACTTCATAAATGTTAAATTACTTGCCCATGCGACATCACATGTGTGTTGAGTTCGTAAATAACGTTTATCTTCAAATTAACATCTACAGTCTACATCTCTACATCTAGCTTTACTTTATTTTATTCTTTCTGCAATTTTTCGTGAATTGGAGCAAAAAAACTTACGACCGAGTCCAAGCACTTAAACAAAAAAAGAAGGAACAGTTACTGTTTATTCTCTGCTCTAGTTCTTAATCAATTCCTACTGAGTTTGATTAGTTTTTTTATTCCAAAATCCCAAAGATATGGTGCAGATAATATAACTCAAAAAAAAGTGGGCAAGAGGAGTTGTTACCAAAAACTGTCGTGGGTACCTACGAATAATACCGCATTGTGAGCAAACATAGTTATGTACTTAGGTAAACAAAAAGTCATAAAACTTTGTACATCCCATAGAAAAATCGAGTGGAAATTCAGGAAAAAAAGAATGACAAAATTCAACAACAAATATTTCGGTGTTCCTTACATTTTGTAGGCGCCTCTGGTTCTGCAGCAGAATTAGTCCCTGCCAAAGGGTTACTCCAAGTTAATGTATCCATTTTCTTTCACACGAAAGCCCCCCAACTTTAATTTTGCTTTAAATCAAAATTCCATCCATAAACACACCGAAGCCAAAAAGAAAAATATTTATCACAATTTGCTGCTCTTCGTTTCTTGCACTATTTTCTTTTATCACTTTTTACACATTTCTTATTGGATTCTTTGGCACTTTCTTCTTGCAGCTCCCGTTTGGCTCGATTTTTTGTTAATTTTTTTTTTCACACCTTGAGAAATACTGTATTTTCTTCTTTAATTTATTTAAATTTACTTATCTAACCTTCGATTTGTTGGGTCTATTCACATTTGTTTGTTTGTCCATTTGGTTATAATTTTCAGTAGAGACGTTGCACTTTGTTTTTTTTTAGACACAACACAGGAATTCGATATCGGAAATTCTGACAGCTCGAAAACGTAAAACAAAAATGAAATAGGAAGATGTTGCAGGGCCAACTAGCAAGAAGCTGAACAGAGAGGTGAGGGAGATTTGGTTATTCTCCTATTTATTTATCACTTCGGCTCTCTTTGATACACACTCGCTATCACAATCACAAGTCGCACGAAAATATCCCTTCTGGTTCTGGCCCGGTGGAAGTGAAAAATTCCTTCAAAGATGCCAACGATGGCGGTGTCTCACTTTAACCTTTATTTCCGAAACTATACTTCATCAAGAGTTGTCTTTTTCGCACGCACGTAAACATAGGGCTCATGATAAACATGAAATAAAAAGGTTTTTTCTTGTTTTTTTTCTTTATATTTCGTGGAAGCCCTTCTTTTTTTTCTCAAATTTTTATGAACGAATTCACACTTCACTGGAGTTTTATATTTTTTACAATTATCAACAAATATTTTATACAATTTCTGATTTAAAAAACTTTATTGGCAATTTTCAAATTCACTCTAATTGATTAAAGAATTTAAGTTGATTTTCCTGTTGGAGTTGGGTCTCGCTCTCGATACTGCGGCGGCATTGCCAAGTAAATTACAGCAAAAAAACGAACGGCGGAGTAACGGTTTGCGCGACAACGACAGTAGAAAACACAACGGAACGACAACAGAAAAGCAACTGAAACCGAAAGATTGGAGAGGAATGTGAAAAGGACAAAACATGGCAACTTGCATGGGGTGTTTACAAGAAAAAGAAAAATATGAAAAACAATTTGTGTGTAGTATTTTGCTTTGGTATTGAAATTCGTAAAAGTAGTAGATGAGGAGTGATGCCAGTCTCAATTTTTGTTTGGCTGTAGAATTGATTGGTCTACTAGAAGTCTAGTAGACCAGTTGCTGATCGAAACGAAATTTATGGTGGATTTACACTCGGTCACAAAAGTAAGTATACAACCAAGCTATTACGTAAATAGACGAAAAAATACCGTTAATATCAAATCCATACCTGTTCTCCGCATATGGCAGATGTTTCTTGTCATAGGCATTATTGCTGTTAAGCAAAATAACGGTACAATTTGTTTCCACTTCTTTGCTATCTCATTATTTGTAATCACAGGTAAAAAAAATAAGTTACAAAAGTTAGTATACAATACAGACAGTTTTTCTTATGTGATGTTGCATCAATATAAACTTTTGAGTCGATTTTTTGTTTTTTTATTAAAAAGGTAAGGCAAAACTACTAGAATAGCCTATTTTAGTTCAAATTATTTCTTTTAAATTTAGAAATGGCACCACGTGGAAAAGAGCTCTCCTTGGACTTACAAAAATTAATAGTTAAGTACTCAAGTGAAGGAAAGTCGATTCGAAAAGTAGCTGTACTTGTTGATAGGAGCCCAGCAACCGTCCAAAAAATATTGGAAAAGCAGAAACAATGTGCAACAGTTACAAACATGGCTCGCAGTAGCCGCCCGCGAACGTTCTCTGAACATGAGAACCGATTAATAATTCGCAAAGTTAAGAAAAATGCGAAAATAAGCGCACTTAAACTGCAGACCGAGATGGAAGAAGAGACAGGTAAGTCATGAGGTACCCAAACCATACGCCGCATCATTCACGAAGTCGGGTATAAGGGCTGTGTTATAAGGAAAAAACCATTCATTAGCAAGTTTAATCGCCAAAAGCGGATTGAATTTGCCAGAGGTCATATTCAGACCGATTTTGCTTTCTGGAATACCGTTATATTTTCTGACGAGAGCAAATTCAACATCCATGGCTCTGATGGACGTGCAAAAGTGCGAAGAAAACCTAATACGGCGTAAGATCCTAATCACCTGACTGGAACTGTTAAACATGGTGGTGGTTCGGTTATGGTTTAGGGGTGTATGGCGGCATCTGGAGTGTGCAACCTGGTTTTTATTGAGAGTACGATAGATCGTTTTGGTTACCTCGACATCCTAAAAAATAATCTTCATCAAAGTGCACAAAAACTAGGTTGTGAGGGGTCATTCATCTTTCAGCAAGATAATGACCCCAAGCATACCTCGCAAATCGTGAGAGAATGGCTGCTATATAATGTGCGAAGACAACTCAAAACACATCCTCAATCGCCAGATTTAAATGTTATTGGGCCTTTAGGCTAGCCGCGCACTAGCAATTTTTAGTTGCGAAACTGCTTGGTTCGAGCAACTAAAAAGTTTGTGTTTTGACACAAGCTAAACGATTGCCTAAAATAAGTTCGCCATTTTATTGAACATATAATTATCTGCAAATTCACGGACATTCAACCAAACAGTTCATCTGTTTTCTATAAGTAACCAAACAGTTCCGCAACTAAAAATTGCTAGTGCGCGGCTAGCCTTATGGGATCATCTGGAGCGTCAAATCCGCAAACATGAGGTAAAATCAAAAGTAGAGATTAAAAGGATCCTTCTTGTTTCGACAATGCCATCAGATGCAGAAACATGTAATTCAACTTCCCATAAATTTCGATTTATGATTTTTCTGCAAAGAACATTTTGAGCTCAAGCGCGAATCGAAAGCATTCATTGGGTTTGATGTATTATTAAGGACATGAGGAGCTACAGAAGTTGGGATATTTGGCTCCAGATTTGAGGTCAACATTTGGGAAAGTCTTAAAAGGGATTGGATTATAGACGATAACAAAGGGGAATCAGAATGAGTGGTTAAGGTAAGATTGAATGAGTCGCTGAGATTTTGGTGGAACTGAGGTCTTAAAAGAAACTAGGTTCTGTCATTTTTTTTTTATAATCGGCGCACACAGAGTTTATTGTATACCCTTAATATGCCAGAGACACAGTGTGAGCATTAGGAAAAAAGGGAGGGGTTAGAAAGGAGGTGTCGGTGAACATTGGTTTTGAATTCTTGAACATTGCAATGACTGGGAAAGACAGAGCGTGGCAAGGAATTCCACATTCGCGTAGTACGGCTGAAGAACGAATCTCTGTACTTCACAGTACGACCGAATTTGGGCTCGAGGGTAAACTGATGAGCATTCCTAGAAGTGCGAGTATTACGGTTAAATTGTTTAAGGGGAGGAATGCAGCTGGCTATTTCACTAGAGCATAGTCCGTTAAAATAACGGTTAAAAAGGGTGAGGCAAGAAACATTACGACGATGTTTGAGTGACGTAAATGAGTCAATGATGTTATTATCACCAATCATTTTAAAAGTTCTTCTTTGAATACTCTACAAGAGACTTAAGTAAGTTACTGGAGCACCAGCCTATAGATGGGAGTTTTATTCAAGTTTTAGACGTATATATGTAGATTTTATAGATTGTAGCCAGATCAGAAGAAGGGAAAGATTTCTTGCACCGTCTCAGAAAACCCAAACATCTTGCGGCATTTTTGGCAACATCGCGTATGTGATCCTTCCAAGAATATCGAGATGTTCAGTTTCACTGATTCAAGTGTCACTCATAGACAGTGGCAAGGTGGGTATATCTCGCTTTAGCGATATAATACAGCATTGGGTTTTCGAAGCATTAAATTCGACAGGGTTTCTTATTCCCCACTGTACAATGCTGTTTAGGTCGTAATTTAATGAGCTTATCATATTTTGTCGTTGCAGTTTAACACCCGAAGAGGAAGGATTTGAGTCCGAAAACGAATATGAAAAGCTGAGACTACTCGTATCGTCAGCGAAACAATTAATTGGATTAGAAGTTGTAGACAGGAGATCATTAAAAATGAGGAAGAGGGTCGGGGACAAAACGGAGCCCTAGGGCATTTATACTGTGGATTTCAGACTTGAAATCAACTTGTATTGAACGGTTCGAAAGAAAATTTCTAATCCAAAGAAGTAGGGTTTCGTCGACGCCGAAAGCACGCATTTTCGATAAAAGAGCAATATGCCAGTGTTTATCAAATGCCTTTGAAATATCTAGTGCAATAATCTTGCTTTCTCTGAAACAATGTAAAGATTTGTTCCACTTTTCGGTTAGATAAACCATCAATTCATCAGTGGACCTATTGCTACGAAATGATGTTTTGGGAGTAAGGAAATTATTGTTATGAGAGTTATCATTTCTGGGGATTTTATGAGAGATGGTTGAGGTGTATTAGAGGGGCCTAGAAATAAATATTTGGGAGATAAACTAGGTGATTTTAAACCTAGAAAAAGAAGAATTAGGAAAAACTCCCATTTTAAAACTCCAGTTATGTACAGGCGGTTTACTTTTTTTAGCCTATTCAATCGATTATTCCATTCTGATATGGACCACGTAGTGCTGAATTTTGCTATAATAGGCTGTGGAGAGAATGAAGGTAAACTTGAGGATGTGGTCGGTTGAAAAAAGAGTGAAGCAGGAGCAGACGTAATGGAAGCTGTAGTATTAAATGGCGAAGCAAGAGCAACAGTTGCGTGGGTTGAAGATGAAGATGTTGTTGAAGGAAAATTAGTGCTTTCATATTCTGGATGAGTCGTCTCGTTGATGGCCTGGATTTCCCCGAGTATGGATTTATTTTTTGACATAACCATAATCACTGGAGGGATAACGGATTTCTTCTACAATCTCATTATTTATTTTTTATTTTTGGATCAATCAATAAGATCAAATTGGTTATTTTTGGTTGCTCTTTAAGTCTTCTGACAGAGTGGCGGCGATATTTATGACGTTTCATACTATCCATCCGTTTATCAAGCTTTTCTACAGAAGCTTTTATAAGGTCTAAATTTTCGTTGAAACGCATCTCAGGTGCTAAAGAAATTTCTGAAATCAACCTTGTTTCGAACTCATTTCTTGAACTTTGATTGACCAGCGATTGATCAATTGGCAAAATTTGGATTGATCAGGAAATAACATCCGGGATATTGGTGGCCGATTTAGACTAACTAACGCCAATTTATTTATGTTCAATACTGATGAATATAAGTTAAGAAATGTCCAAAACTCCATACCAAGAACTTTTCGGAAGTTTGTTGTTTGACACTCCTGATATTAGTTTCGCTGTAAACTTCTTAAGTCGATTCATTGCCAACCTTGGATAGATGCCAAAAAAAACTTCGCTACTTGAAAGGTTCTGCAAAGAAATATCTGTGCTATGTACCAGAAGGGAAATGACAACGTTGGAAAAGATGCAGAAATATCATAGAAAAAACAATAGGTAAATCTAAAGGGGGATGTTTTCTCAGTGCACGAGAGTTGCATTATTCTCCTGAAAAAGCGGTTAAAACAGTAAATGTCTGCTGTCTACAAAATGTGTAAACATTTTAGTATTGACTTTTTTTTAGAAGATTTACTTTGGAAAATAATGACAACGACTCTGATGAGCTTTCGCCTATACCACAATCTCGATACATGACCGTGGTTCAAGGTATAAGGACAGATATAGAAAATAATCTAAAAACTAAAAATATTTAGAAAATCGAAAAACAAATATACATAAATATTTATTGAACATAGAAAGAATGTAAATTAAAAATAAATAATTTAAATCATTTTAAACTTAATTTCTTTGATTTCCATGAGTCGTTGGTTCTTCTCAATTTTTGACTTACTTCATTTTTTCAGTTTCAACATTATGCCGGATGTTTTCCTGCAGCTGATGGTTTTTCAATTCATTTGATTTGATTGCACGGTATATCTTTTTTTTTTAATTTGATTCAATTTCCTTGGGCTTTAACAATAATCAAATTTAGAGACGACTTTAATATTTGAGTGAAATTAACCATTATGTAATGAGCATATAGAAGGTTAGCCATACATGTTATGAACTTAATATTTATGTGGACTAAATTATGAACCATTTACTGTACGGAACCTAAAAAATAAAATGCAGCATATATGGTCAGTTATGTAGAGTCCATCAATTTGATTGTTGGTAAGGCCCCTTGTAACGTGCTTTTATGGTTTGGTTTTTTTTTTTTGCATTTACCTCATGTTGTTGGTTACTTTAGTTCGCACTAATTTTTTGTTTTGATCGCTCCAGACCTTGATTAAACTACTTTTTTTTAACACATAAAATTAAAAAAAAAAGAGAAAAAAAAGTTCATAAGCTTACCTTTGTCCACTCGAATACCGATTTTAATGGTGGTCCTAGGCAGTTTAGCTCACTTTCGACCTGTTTACAAAAGCTTTTCATATCGTCCTTGTCCCTTTTATGGTAACCTCTTGCAATATATTGGTTTCTTTCCATTATTTCCAACATTGCATATATTTGTGCTTGGCCTAGATAAAAATGAATTGGTAAAAAAGACGAAAGTATAACTTACATGTTAATTTACAAAATCCTCCAGCTAAACTATAATTTAAATTAACTAATTTATTTAGAGTTAATTAATTTTGTGTTTAATTAAAAGTGGAAAAAGTTGGTAATTGATCTGGAGGTTTGGTTGCTTCAAGTAGAACTTGCAAAGATGGAATATTGTTTTTGAAGTGGTGTCTTGTAAGTGGGCAGGTTTGCAGTACATGTTCAATCTTAAGAGTTCCTTGATATAAGGTGCAAGTTGGCGGGCTTTCGTTTTTGAATAAATTTATTAAGCAATGCATGTCCAAACCTTGTTCGAAAAAGCTGTACCGATTGTAATCGGTTCAATAATACGTGATAAATCACCTGTCCTAATGTGGTCTTGTGCCTTCTGAAAAACGAATTAGAGTTGTTCCATAGAATCTCCGTGTATTTGCTGATTTTCCTTATAAAGATATTGTTCATTGAAGATGGGAAAGGTGGCACTGTAAGCTTCATTGGCATTTTGATGGCTTCTGGCGCTGCGGCATCTACCTTTTTATTTCCCAAGATTCCAACCTGGCCAGGGCAGCATCTAAGGTGGATTCTAGAGAAGTTTGACAGTATTATAGGACGAAGTTAGATGATTATCGATTTTTGTTCTTATTACTAAGTATACAACGAATAGCACTTAACGAACCGCTGCAAATATCCGTCGTTTTTGTTTGTGATAATCCGTTAGCATACTTAAAAGCGTCTACTAGTGCCATCCACTCTCCAACGAAGGGGCTTTGGTTTGGAGTTGTGATATCGTCATATCGCACCTAATATAATGTCTGTAGACACTAAACCAGTAGTTAAATATTTATTAACAATCAACAATTGGGGAGCTTTTAAAATTCAAGTTTAATTTGTATGAATTAAAGGTGTACTTATAGCACATGATTTTAATATATTTATTTGTTTCATACATAGTCTTGGTTTTGCATTTTTTATTTTATTTTTACTTATTTTTTTCCAAAATGTAAACCTTTTTAAGAGTGGCCTCAATGGCAAAACGACGCTCCTTCATGTTCTTATGCATCACAGTGAAGTAAACAAAATCGTAGAAACACGCTTTTCGTGAGGGGACAATTATTCAATTTTTGAGTCCTGAAGTGCTACACTACTAGTAGTGTAAGGATATCCCAAAAACTATTAACATGTCAAAATTATCCATATACGAGCCCAAACGCAAAATAGTTGGACTACTTATGATAAAAAACAAAAATCTTCTGATTCTTAAATTCCATCGGAAATAAAATCAATATTTTGGTATTTTTCTTAAGATATATTTATTTTGAATAGGAATAAGTAACAAAAACAAAATGACTTCAATTAAATAACGGTATAGAGCAATCTTACAAAATAAAATAACGATTTAAAAATTTTTTTAAGTGCAAAATAGTTGGCCTATGGGTCTTAATTTTTATTTTACCATGGTGTTACTACGCCTTTGGCCTTGATAACTGCTTCTATGCGTCGTGGCATTGTGTCAACTAATTTTTGACATTCTTCGGTGCCAAAAGATTCCCAAATATTTATGATTTTAGCTTTAAGGTCTTGAAGAGGTCCGGCATGGTTCTTTTCGCGGTTTTTGTTTCATTTTATGCCAGACAGTTTCAATTGGTGAAAGATCAGGACTGCTGGAAGGCCATTCCAGTAAAGGAATAGCTTCAGCAGATAACCACGCCATTTTAGACCTGGCAGCATTGACACTTCCATTTACAAAATGCAAATTGCCCAAACCCCGCCCCGACATGCATCTCCATATCATTAGAGATGCTGGAAACTTGACCGTTTTTTAAGGCAATCTTTGTGAAAAACCTCTTGAATTTCTAATGACTCGTTTTCGTTCGTCGCCCACGCAAACTTCAAACCTGGACTCATCACTCCAAATAACGGACCGCCATTGACTTAAAGTCCAGTTTTTACGTTGTTTGGCCCACTCTAGCCGCTTTTTCTTTTGTTTAGGTGTTAAAAGTGGTTTTTCTTTGGCCTATGTTTTTAACGAATTAAAATTGCTCTAATTTAAATAAATCTAAAACAAACCTTAAAAAATTTGTATCTAATTTTTTTCATAGTCCGTTTGCAAGTGTCGACCGAAACACTTTTTTTTATTCTTTCCCTCCATTGAACAGTTATTTCAGCGGCCGTTTGACGTCGATTTTCTTTTATTATTTTTTTTTTTAAACTCGGCAATCTCGAGGTTTTGCAATTGGTGGGCGTCCCGTTTTTTACCGATCTCCACATTTCCACTATTTTTGAACTTTGAGATAATGTTTCGAATTGATGAGTGCGGTAAATTGAATTGTTTTGCGATTTTATAGCTCGATAATCCCGTTTCGAAGGCTTTATTTATGGATTCCCTAAGGTCTCTTGATATTGCAACGCCACGCACCATGGTTGACATTAAATTGTTGCTGGCTTGCATAAAACAAGAGATCAATAAACAACAAAACAAGTGCATGTCATTTTTTTAATAACGGTTAACTGAAAATCTATTTAAATCTTCATAGGCCAACTATTTTGCATCCCAGAGAGAGTAGTCCAACTATTATGCTCTATCTTTGTTTGAGGGAATGCAAACTGGAGCCATATGTGCTTTCTCGAATTTAGTTCTGTTTTGTCTAATTTACTAATTAAATGTAATTTATTACATCGACAAAAAAAATTAAAAAACAACTGCTTGGGGACCAGAAAATATAGGCACATAAAAAATGTTAATTTGTTAATTGATGAGTAGGCCAACTATTTTGCGTTTGGGTCGTATGTACTATATATTTTTAGCAAATTACAATATTTTCAAATTCATGTGACATGAATCACTGCACCTTAAATAGCCATATACTATGTTCACTTGCTAAGTGAACTTCTGAAAACTTAATCGAAACTAACTTTTTAAATTTGAAAAACTTCATACTTCATGTTTGTATAAACTGGGCAATTTGTATAAATATGTAGTATGTGATGATTTCTGTCAAAGTTCTGTAAGCAAAGAATCGCGGATTTGTTTAGAATCGGTAACGTAAAAGTGTAAGAGTTGCTTACTTGGGAAAAGATAGTGTTGTGTCTATGGAACATCACCGGCTGATCGTTAAGCCCAGCCTGCTGAAACAAAACAAAGTACATAATCTTCTGTAAATGTTCTTCAAACTTGTATCGAATTTCTTGGTTTATAAAGTTTCTTTTCCAATCTGACTAACTTTTGGTCATGGTGTTCCTAGGTTTCAATTTCAATTTATTTCAAAAACAAAATTAAATTTACAAAGATACATTAAGATAAAATCTTTTAGAGTATCAATAAATTTAAGTAACTAAACATTTCTTAATAATTCAAAATATGAAAAAAAAAAAACAGTAATAATTCCTAAAGCGAGAAAAAAAAAATATGTAATTATGCAAACTAAAGATACAAACAGTAGAGAAAAAAAAATAATTATAAATATACATATTACATATATCAAAAAGAATGTATAGAGAACAAAAATATAGAGGGCTAGAACTACTTATAATAAGCTTAAGATTGATTTGAATAGTGCAAAAATAGTTTCCTCTTAAAAGCTGTAGGCATGGTAGTTCTTTGCAATTCATTTGGAAGTAAATTCCACAAACGAATTGCAGATACGTAAAATGAACGTTCTCCAATGCTGCGTGAAAAACGAGGCATAATAAGTTTAAGACCTCTTTGTGAATGGGCAAAATTGATGGTTTCACTTAGGTAACTAGGACATCTATTATGGATGACACTATGGAGTTTCAAACTAAGTCTGAATTTTAAGTACTCTTCAAGACTCATTCCAAAGAGAATGTGTCGTAAATGAGATACACTAGAATGTCTCGGAATAGAGTAAATAAAACGAATGCAATCATTTAGAGCAACATTAAGTTTGCGTTTACACTCACAGTCCAAAATTGGGTATACTGAATAGTTATAACTAAAATATGGCAAAACTATTGATTTTATTAAGTGTTTCCTCATATTGGGTAACAAAAAGTCAGACGAAGATCTCAGAGTTCGTAATCTATAGTAAATATTTCTAATGGTTTCTGAGATTGCTCTACAGCAACTCACACTTCCATTTATTATAAATCCTAGATATTTTACTTCCTTTACATACATAACTTCATTATTGAGGACAACAGTTTGAAAATATGAAGAATTAAGCTCATTTCTGGAGCATAACATAGCAACAGATTTAGTAGGATTAAGCTTCATAAGGTTATTATTAGACCAAGTTTGGATATGAGTTAGATCCTCATTTAACCTAGCTATTCAGTCCTCCATCAAACCAATTTTACGAAAAATGTAAATTACTACATCATCAGCATACAAATGAACTCTGCATAAGTTACTACATCAGGAAGGTCATTTATAAATAACGAAAATAAAAGTGGACCCAACACTGAACCTTGAGGAATTCCTGCATTGCTGATCAAAGGATTAGAAATACCAACCTCTGTTTTTATTTGCTGAACTCTATCTTTTAGGTAGTTACAAATAAGTTTCAGTGACGTGCAAGAGAAATTAAAATTTATCTTTAGCTTAGAAAGTAGAATAGAGTGATCAATACAATCGAAAGCCTTAGTAAAATCTAAAAGACGACACCAAACTCATCAGAGTCAAGAGCAAAACGGATATCCGAAGTAACTTTTACTACTGCAGATTCACAACTGTGATTATTGGTTGATTGTACTATATTCGGTATAAACAGTGAGATGGGCAATGTATCATAGGCAGCCTGATAATCTCAGTCGTGAGAATAACAAGGTTCTTATACTTTTAGATCTTTTAATAATAAAAGTATTGATACCATTGGGAGCAATATTGTTATCAAATATTAGCCCTGGACTCATAAAGACCATCATAACAACTACAGAAGTTGCCATCACCAGACGATGGTGACATCAAAAAAATATTATAAAAATTAAAAATAAGATGAAAATAAGACGGGCTCTTAAGTGGCTCCTTCAAAGTATTACATTTAAGTGTTTTAGAATATCGATACAAGTTCTCTTAAAGAAGGGATGCAGTTATACTTTATGCGGCCACCTACCTAAAAAGGATTTAAGTGAAAAGAATTAATTTTTAAACGCTATTAAACTAACAAAATTTATTTATAATACAAATGTCTTTTAATACATTTACTTCTTCTTCTTAATGTACTTCAAGTACTTTTTTGAGCTGAAATTGTCTTCAACTTCCTCTTCAATCTTAATCTTCTTTCGTGGCTTGCGAGCATCAATGCGGGCTTTACGTTCAGCTTCAGTGAGTGTACTTAAGTCTAAAGGAAGCTGCAACAAGTCAAGTTAAAAGGTATATTGTAGCATTTTGTTTTGTTTTAATTTTAAACCTTAATAATTTTCCTTGGCTCGTGGTATCGAATGTTGACCGAAGAACCATCCGGCAGAACTACGACAGTTGGATACATTCTAGCGTAAATTGAACGATGTATTTTTGTGACGGATGCCGTTGCAGAAGAAATACATCTTTTTTGATTTGTTAATATTGGACTCGATATAAACCGAGTTAGTTGTTTTATAAGCATTTTAATTTAAAATTAAAATAAAAAGAAGAAATTTGTGCTTAGATGTTTTATAACAACGAAAACGAGAGTACCGAAATATCAAGTTAGAATCAGAAATGACTTTCCAGCGTATCAGCTGATTTGCAGCAATGCCATATCAAATTATAGGAACAATTATCTAAAGGGTATGTGTGCACTTTTGAGAGGGTTTTTGTTTTACTATGGATTTACTTCATTTGCCGCTTTGTACTATTTGGTTTTATATAGATGTACATTGACCATACAAAAAGATGCATTTCAACAAAGACGATATATTTTTTTTTTTTGTTTTTATAATTAGCACACACTCAAAGGTTTTTTGTATACCCTTAATATGTCAGAGACACAGCGTGAGCATTAGGAAAAAAGGGAGGGGTTAGAAAGGAGGTGTCGGTGTGCATTGGTTTTGAATTCTTGAACATTGCAATGACTGGGAAAGATAGAGCGTGGTAAGGAATTCCACATTCGCGTAGTACGGCTAAAAAACGAATCTCTGTACTTCACAGTACGACCGAAGTTGGGCTCGAGGGTAAATTGATGGGCATTCCTAGAAGTGCGAGTATTACGGTTGAATTGTTTAAGGGGAGGAATGCAACTGGCTATTTCACTAGAGCAAAGTCCGTTAAAATAACTGTAAAAAAGGGTGAGGCAAGAAACATTACGACGATGTTGGAGTGACGTAAATGAGCCAATTATGTTGTTGTCACCAATCATTTTAAAAGCTCTTCTTTGAATACTGTCCAAGAGACTTAAGTAAGTTACTGGAGCACCAGCCCATATATTATTATTATTATTATTAAAATCTTTACCAAGACCACGTTTTATTTTCATTTGATGATTCATACGGATCTTAATTTTTGTTTTTAAATGCGAGACACATTCATGTTTTCAAAAATATGAAAGACTATAAATATAAAAATGAACACAAATGATGAATGAATTATATTTTGGGGGTATTACACTGCGACTTAGAGATCTATTGTGTCTTAACCTAAATCTGGATGAGCTTGCTCAAAATGTATTGCTCTCATTTACAGCCGAATCTATACAAAATTTAAAGGTTGCCTAATCTATATCTTATCTATAATCAATTTTCACATTTAAGTTACTTAAGGGCCTCTTAACTTAAACACCATCCACCGCATTTGAACGTCACTTAAAGACATTTTAAAATGTATTTTGACATATCAATTGTCATCTTTGAAATTTTGAAGTTTCAAATTATGAGTTTGTATTGTCGGTTGTGATATTTAAGAATTATAAAATACTAAGAATTAAGATAAAGAAAATTTGTAAGAATTTTTGTCCACGCTTTCCGTTTAGCCTTTGAAGTGTTTCTACTGACACTTTTGTCCTCGTTGTTGGAGGAGAATCTGTGCATGGAAATAATTCTTTTTTTTTGTTTTTAATTTAATATGACATATTTTAAAATAAAGACGTTTCCTTGTCGGAAGCATCCTAATTTTCAGATCTTTTTCAGCGTCGGGGGTAGGTGTGTGTTCAATGCCATTTTTCTTAATTTCACAGATTTAAACATGTGTCTTCCAAATGTTTACTAATTCAAGGTGTCACAAGACAGCTGTTTTGTATAAAATAAAGCAGCTTTTTTTTATTAGATTTTCAAATTCTTTTACGTTACGTAACACAACCATCATTTAGTTAAGAACCAATAAAAAATCGATTATAGATACGTGTTTAAGGCCGGTATTCACCGAGCGCTCATAACTTAAGAAGCTCATAAACCTATTCACCAAGCAATATTAGTGAAGATCTACGAGCGCTCTTAAAAGTTAGGAGTGGTCCCGACCACTCCTAACTTACGAGCGCTCTCTTCGAAAGTTTGTTCGCTTGTGCGTGTGCCACGCACGCATTTGACTCGAATCCATGTGAGCAATGCCAAGTAGAAGAGTATCCATTTGCTGTCAAGACCAACATTCCACAACATTTCACAGTTTGGGTATGCCTGAACAAGAGAGAGTGGTTCTCATTTTCGAACTTCGAAAAACACTTGCGAGTGGTTGGTGAATACCCCACAGAAATTTCAAGTTAAGAGCCTCGTAAAGTTAAGAGCCGTTTAGGAGCGCTCGGTGAATACGAGCCTAAGTTTCATCATTTATAGGCAAATTAAATATTTAAGTATGCTTAACTAAATAACTTTTAAGATGTAGTTTAAGAAAATCTTATAGATACGGCTGTTAGAATTTTGGGTACGAAAGGCCGCTTTCTAAATGGTATAGTCCCAGATAGTTTTTTTTGGTACATGGAGTGGACACAATTTTCCTTGCATGTGTTCTGATATTTCTTCATGCATATTGCAGAATCTACATGTGGCACCACTTACTACTTTTAGTAAAACCTATGCGTCTTCTAAGTTTGCAGTATCCAGTGAGAATACTTGTTTTTATTCTAAGGATGTTTCTTCTTAAGCTGCTTATAATTGTCCATTAGTGGTTTCACCTGCCTTAGATTTGGGACTTTTTTCCAGTTTTTGGATCTTCTTGCATCCTCTTCTTGTTTGATTTTGTTTGTGATGAACATGATTCTGATAATGGCATTTACTTTGATCTACATTTATTATTTATTAAACAAAATTGGCTTTAGCCGGAACCACCCATATGCCACGTCAAGTATGTTGTCTTGTGGAGTGGAGTGAGTACAGTCGCGTTGAAAAAAAGTACAAATATATGTATGTATATGTCATAATATGACAGGTCTTTATACAGCCGAGATACGCAAAATTAAAGATCACCAAAAATATTAATATTCGAAAAAGATAGTACCTTTTAGAATTGAAGCACCGGCAATCCAAGGCAATAATTGGTATCTCTTGCAAGAGATATGCAATGTGTATGTCCCATCTTTGACAGCACCAACCTACAGGATGGAATACATTTTTCATTCATTCATTTCATATGACAACTACTGTCTAAATGAATCTAATAATTAAAAATGACAGTTTTTTTCACAGAAAAAAACATTTGCAAATATGAATATAAACGTTAAGGCTAGGTGCGCACATTTAATTTTTAATTGGTTTGTTGCTTATAAAAAACAGATGAACTATTTGGTTGAATGTACGCGCAGGTGTATCTAATTATATATTACACAAAATAGCGACATCATTTTAAGCAATCGTTTAATTTGTGTCAAAACATAAACTTTTTAGTTGTTCGAACCAAGCAGTTGCGAAACTAAAAATTGAATGTGCGCACCTAGCCTAACACTCATATACTTCAATAATTAAGTTTGACAAGTGCGGCTGCCAAATAATAACTTGACTACTGGCTTCAAAAAAAACCATATCACTTTACGAAAAACTTTCTTTGGAATGTGTATTTAAAAAATATTTGTATGTTTTGCAACTTGTTTACTACTTGATCGTGTGGCCTCCACACAACAATCTGAAATGTCTTAATTTTGAATATGTAACAGCGTACCTTAATCCATAATGAAACCATAATTTCCAACTGGAAAACGGATAACCAATTTTTTCTTGACAGCTAGTACGACATCTTTGATTTTTCTACTAATTGTCAGAAGTGTCATCTTCGGTGGTAAGTAGATAATTTTGCAAAATTTAATAAAATTAAAATAATTTTTGGTAAACTTATTGACCAACTCGACGTTTTACATTAAAAAACTCTAAAAATTTTCTTAAATCAATACAATAAGTGTTATGTTTATCTTTGATTAATCGTTTTGCATCACTCCAAAGTCTGTCTCCAAACTTACATAACACTGCGTACCTGCAACAAAAAAATAATCGTATTCAACCAATAAGATAAATTAATTTCCAATTTCTTAAAAAACGTCCTATATGCACAATTATGTTATAATCATTAATCATTATGCAACCCAATTGCAAGCATTTTATATATCTGGAAGAAAAATTGTTCACCCCAGTTTACATAACCTCAATTAACAGCAAAGCTAATGGTGTCTATATTCTTGCAGATTCGTAAAAAACTCAATTGGCTATGGCAACAAAACGTATCGTCCAATCATCGGTCAACTGGGCCGCTCTAGCCGAGCGTGTTCCCCCAAACCAGAAGGCCAACTTCCAGTCCTTCAAAACCAAATCGGACGTGTACATGCGCGCTGTGATGGCAAATCCCGAGAGCCCACCAAAGATCGATTGGGCTCACTACAAGAGTCTCATTCCAATTCCCGGATTGGTTGATAAATTCCAAAAGCAATATGAAGCTTTAAAAGTCCCATACCCAGCCGATAATGTTACCGCTCAGGTTGAGGCTCAGGCCAAGGAAACCAAGGCTGAAATTGAATCATTCAAGAAAGCCTCTAACAGCCGCATTGCTGCCTT
Organism: Philhelius festivus; assembly: GCA_963931855.1. Lineage (NCBI taxonomy): Eukaryota > Metazoa > Arthropoda > Insecta > Diptera > Syrphidae > Philhelius > Philhelius festivus. The sequence goes on along the minus strand of OZ007555.1, from coordinate 215,003,283 downwards.
CCAGAAGGATATCGAGCACTTAAAGTCTCTGCTGCCATACGACCAAATGACCATGGAAGACTACCGCGATGCATTCCCAGAGGAAGCTTTGGATCCAATCAATCGTCCAACATTCTGGCCCCATGCTCCTGAAGATCAACTCGGTCACGTCGACAAGAATGCTCAACCCACAGAAGGTCATTAAAGTGTGTTGTCTCCACTGAAGATTTATGTGGATAAAGTGAATGTTCCGATACAATAATACAATTTCCCAAATTACAAATGCAAAATGGATGTTAAATTCTGAAAATAAACGAAATATATTCAAATTATTTAGGTTTGTTCCTTTAAAAATGGATTTTAATTTCTCGTAAGTATTTAAATTAATTTATTCGAAGGTTAAAATTCGAAAAGTATTATCAGCTGTGAATGTGTGTATGCTCTTCTCATTGTATATTAAAAATATAAGATCTCGTACAATATGTTGTCAATTGGCTTTGTAATTAAGGTAACCTTTTGTCATGATTATATGTTTGAGATTTAGGTCAAATGGAACAAAATTGTTCTTATTACGACGTTTCATCCATATGGAATATGGAGGAGCAACATATACCTATGTATGTAATAAGTAAATCCATATTTTCACCTGATAATGTCCATAGTCATGAACGAAACGTCTAGATAAAAACAATTTTGTTTATTTGGTTCAAAGCCCACTAAACAAACATAATTGATGAAATTGTCTAACACTCAAAAGTTATAGATTTAAGACTCTTTTATCGTGCTACTGAGACATTTTTAAATAAACGAATACTTTACGTGACCACGACAAGTGAAACCCTGTCGAGACGGCGGGCAATTAATATCAAATATAAATTTGATTTAAAATTATATAAAATAAACCACGAGTAGGTAAGCCCGTAAAGTATTCGTTTATTTTAAAATGGCTTAAAAGTTAACTAAAATATATTTGAACCTTGATTGTCAATTGCTCCTCCGCCGATAGGCAGGAATTTCGAAATTTAGAAGCACAATAAAAATGGCAGGTAATATTTTTAGCAATTCAATTCCAGCACATTTCTGAGAAACGGAAAATATTCATATCATTTGTGTTAAAGAGTTAAAGATTGGTGAAAACTCAAATTTACTTGTTAAATGCTTCACGATTAAGATGTTGTATTGCATGGCTATTTATTTCGTACGAAAAGAATTATCATTTCATTTTTTTCCAAAATAATAATTTCGAGTCGCTTTATTCTTGAAATAAAATATATCACGAATGAAATCCGCTAAAAAATACTTCTCGCTCTAGGAGACTGAAGTATTCGGTAAAGTTTTATTTCCAAAATAAATTAGAATCCGTTAAGGTCGCTAACGTATGAAACATGAAAAAAATGATTCTATGTCGAGTACCTACTGTCCAAAAGCAAACATTTTCAGAATTGCCCAAAACTAAAGCAGGAAATGACATCACTTTAGAAAAAAGTGACAGAAATTAAAAAAAACCAAAAATAATTTAGTGTTTTATTTATTTATATATAAATATTATATTATATTTATTATTATAATATTTTAAATAACTGCAGCACATCGATGACGCATTTAGTCAATAAATAAGGTTGTCAATTATTTGCATGGGGATGTTTTTCCAGGCAATTCGCCCTTGTTTAGGGTTGGATTCTAAATTATTACATTTGATTCGATCAATTCTCTGATCTACAATTTCCAATCGATTTTCTATTTGGTTTAGATCACGGCATTGCGCGGGTCACTTTATAACCAGTCCATTAGCGGTATTTTAGGATTGTTGTTATGTTGGAAAATCCCACGCAGTGGCATATTTTCCTTAGTACGAGGATATGAAATTAATCCAAGGCAGAACGCAGGCTTTGTATTTTAATTTAAGTTTTATTTGAATCTAAATGATACATTTATAATTGAAAGTTAAAATAAAGAAAGAAAGAATTTGCGATAACTAACTTTATACAATTCAAAGAAGTATAGATATTAATTAATTATATACATTGACTTATAAGAAGTGTGATAGAGATAGCATTATTATAAAATATAATGAATTATGAGAATATGATGCATTATGTTATGCAATGAAAATGATAGTGTAATATGAGGTCAATTTTAAATATCCGCCCCGAGGATGCAGCTGGAGCAGCCAGCTGCTGAATTTCCAAGGAATATAACTATTGTACAGCACGTCGCATTCTGTTGCTGTCAGAGAAACGGACTTCGCAAGCTCTTCTTCTATCTATTCCAAGGGTAACAGCAGCATCCAACCATAGCTAGTCACCAATGTATTCGAGAAGTGGTATTGTCAAAAGCAAAACAAAATCACCTGTTTCAATTTTTTTGAAAAACTTTGTTTCTTATGATGCACCTAACGCAGAAGGTGAATATACTCAGTTTTCCATCTTTTCCATAAAAGAGCAGTGTACTAAACTCTAGACTTCCACCTCGCCTGTAAATCTGCTGCATTGATTTGATTAGTTGTCGCTTTGTTCTCAGCATCGGTTATCATAGAACAACTGGTATTGGAGGGGTCAAATCCATGGTCATTAATTATGTATGTCAGTGGCAGTGGCGTAGATAGGGGGGGGATCAGGGGGATATATCCCCCCCATTGGGATCGATAATTGTTCAACATAACCAGTCATAAACCAAATATAAGTTAACGAAACGCACTCTGAAATTTGTTTTTACGTCTCTCACCAATTGATAATAGGCAAACGTGCAAGAAAAAGAGCTTCCATCCAGCTATATATATTTTATTAAAGATATTATATACACTGCCGGTTTCAACGTCAACTCCCGAAAGAACTTTCTCCAGTCAGTAAAGAGAATAAAAACAATACAAAGAAGCGCGACCAACGAAGTGAGATTATTAAAAATATGTCTATTTTAATAACAGTGTGATAAGCTTTGGATCTTTACTTATTTGCAGGATCGTTTGAAAGGTTTGGCTGCTCCAGCTATTCATCGCGAAATACCTATAATAGCAGACGAGGTTATAAGTGTTTTATCCAAAAAGAACAGAAAACTGGATTTTATTTTGTGATTTATTTTTTAAATTAATATTATTTTACTTACTACAGTGCCTTGCATAAGTAAAGCCGCACCTGTAAAAATGCGTTTTGTAGAAAATTAAAATGGGAATGGCACCCTACTATTTTTTATTGAATGGCATCACTAATTAAGTATATTGAGAAGAAAAAAAAAGTTCCGTTAGTTTCTCTTCTGGTGGTTAAAAATTAAAAGAGATTTTTTTGTATTGCAAAAGTATAACCGCTTTTTTATTTTGATCTGTTTTTTTTTATTTTAAGTAAATCGGCTAAATTAGTAAAGGACATTGCTGCCTCTATTTTCGACCAATATAAAAATTGGTTTTGAAATACTGTTGACAAGGTTATTTAATATAGAATCGTCTTTACACTTCCATTCTTCCACAATCGCCTATCGCAGCTCAGCAACACTGTATAATTGCCTATTATGGGCATACATTTTGCGGGTCAAAATTCCCCAAAGATTTTCAATAGTGTTACAATCTAGAGAACGTGCCGGGAACACCATAAAATGTATGTTATTCGATTCGTACCATCCCAAACTTTGACGACTAACGTGAATTGGGGCATTATCATGCTGGAAGACATGCCGAACTCGACGAAATCGTCTTAAGTAGGGTACCAAATTATCCTGAAGCACCTGGGTGCAAGCTGAACTGTTCATCTTTGCAGAGGTGAAGGCAAGTGTAACCTTACCACGGTCGCAGAAGGCCCTCCAAACGTTACAACTGCCACCGCCAAAATTCCTTCTTGAAAACAAACTTTTTTCCTTTCTCAGATCGTGCCAATATCCGTTAAAACCACCTGACCCATCAAGATTAAACTTTTTTTCGCCATTGAAAATAATCTAAAATAATCTAAAAAAAAAAACATTAATTGAATTATGCCATTTGGAATTACAAGAGTTAAGTGTAAGTTAATGGAATGTTACTTATGGTTTTCCAATTCCGCTTCATGTTTTGCTAGGAAAATTCTTACTTTTTTTTTATAGACTGTTGTCAAATTTGGAGCTGGCATCATTTTGCACCGAACAATCACTTTACTGCTTTTCAAGGCACGAAAAACCGTTGAAACCGAAATTCTTAAGCCCAATTCGTCACGAACGTCTGGCAAAGAATGCGCCGAATTGGATGCAGCATTTTTTAAACGTCCGACGTGTCAGCTTCTGCAGATGCCCGGGTCTTATTTTCTTCTCATATGATTCTGGATCTTCTAAGAAATTTCGGACGACACGATCGGATCTTTAAATTTTCCTACCAATAGCCCTTAAGCTTAGGCCAGTTAACCGAAAAGCTTGAATTTTGACTTTTTCCGTATCGCTTAAATGTTTACCACGCGGCTTTGTTGCTTGTCATTTCGAACCACATAACTGAATGAAGCTTCAGAGAGGTTTGCATTGTGCTGTTATACTTTTGCAATACATAAAAATCAGTTGTTAATTTTTAAACACCAGAAGAGAAAATAACGGAACTTTTTTCTTCTCAATTTACTTGATTAGTGATGCCATTCAATACAAAAAATTGTAAAGTGTCATTCCCATTTTAATTTTCTACAAAACGCATTTTTACAGGTCCGGTTATACTTATGCAAGGCACTGTATATCAATATTTATTCTAGTTCATATTCAAATTAATGCGTATAATATATTATCTTTAAAAAAATATAATTTTTGTATAGCATACATACTGAATTCAATGAAGTCATGTTATTTGTTTTTTTTTAATTATTAAAACTTTAAAAAAAAAAATGAGCGAACTAGATCTATCCCCCCCCATAGCGAAAAGCTATCTACGCCACTGGTCAGTGGCAGAGCAATGTTTGAAGCTGTTCGTTGTTGGTTGTTTATCCTAGCCTTCCAAATGGTTGCTTTAAGGACATTCTTCATACTTTTCACCAAACGCTTCCAGAAAGCACCCCACCATGGTCCTCGGTCCACGCTAAATTTCCAAATAATGCCCTGGTTAGTCACAAATCCATGGAAGAATTCGCTGTTCAAAATATCGCCAACTGTCCATAACTCTGTTGCTAACTTTTTAAAGGTTTTAGCGTTGTCCGAATATATAACCGTCAGTACTCCTCTACGTCTACGGGCTATAAATCGCACGGACTACTGCACATGTTAACAGCATTACGTAGACTTAACTTCTGACCTGGTAAGATTATGTATAGAGGAGACCTGCAAAATCTACCCCAACGTTCTCAAAGGGCCTTGATTCGAGTAAGTATTTCCTTGGTAGGGGACTGAAGGGTTGTGTTCCAGCCTTGCCTCTAAGTGTTATACAAAGAGTACATCCAGCTTTGAATTTTTTGATAAGTTGGCGGCAGCTCGGCAACCAAAATCTTTTTCACAAAAAAACAAGGACCGTAGTTACTCCTCCAAGTAGCACCTTTTCGTGAAGATAACTGATCAGCATCTCATTAAAGTGGTAAGTCTTATGTCGTTTTTATTTGGCAATCCGGAAGCCTTCCGGACTCTTCTGAAAGTGTTCAATTGGGAAAAAATGACAGTTCTGATTCTGAAAAGAAGAGAAATTTGCTTCTGGATTTGAAATCAGAAGCAAAACCAGAAGCACTCACACATTCATATACTTAAACGTCAACCTCAACAGCTGTGATTTTTGGTATCCAAATTGTGCGAACCAGGGTTGGCCGAATTAACTACACTACATTTTCTACATGATTTACTACATTTATATGAGGTGTTAAAGCAAGCTTGAAGCTCGCTTCGAACCCTTATATACCTGTATTGAGTTGAAATGAGCTTCGTTCGACTCGATCTCAATCGCTCAGCGGTGTCGAGTAGAAATGTGGTTTCGAAAATCCGACCCTAATCCAACTCGATCTTTCGATACTGCATATAAACGTAGTATTTAACTACGCGTAGTTTATTGAAGAAACTACATGCCTAATTTACTACAATTTGTTACATCTGCTACATATGTATGTACATAGTTAATTCATAAAAAATCAATATAATAAAGAAAAAAAAACGATTTTGCACTTTTATGATCTAATGAAGGTTTGTAAAAAAAAAGTTTCATTTACCATAAGGATGAAGAATTGTAGGAATAACTGAACGTTTAATTTAAAAATTCAAATGCACAACTGACAGTTAATGGACAGCAATGCTACAATTTGTTACATTAACTACATTTAACTACATTGACTACATAAACTACGTAGCAGACGTAACAAATGTAGTTATTTCTAAAAAGTGACAATTCGGCCAACCCTGCTTTCAACAAACATTTTTCTTGATTTTGATTACTGTACGCATTTGATGTTTCACATATACAATCAAACAAAACCTCAGAATCATCAGAAGCAAACAAAAGTGTTCAATTGGGATTCCGGATCGGAGAGAGATTCCGGATTGCCAAATAAAAACGACATTAGATAATATTACTGGGCTAATAACATCTTGGTACTCGTTTAACTGTTGTAACCTACTGCCAACAAACGATAGACCATTGGTCGTCTAAAAATGAGTTGAGATTAAATAGGCTTGATGACCTTGGGATAAGTTTACCAGTCTGCAAAGACAAAATCTCTTTAATTAAAAATGCATTTTAAAATACATTTTAAAAATTGCTTGGAATTTTCAAATTCGTACGCTTTAAAGGCAGTATATACAAATTTCACTTGTTCGTCCTTATTTGGAATTCTGTTCAGTTGTGTGGGATCCGTTTTATTCAGTTTCAAAAAATCGAATTGAAAGAGTTCACAAATCAATTACACAAAATGAAAGTGGAATTTGGCAGAATTGCCAATTTATTCCACGAGATGTGCCTTACTTGGCCTAGTTTCCTTGGAAAACCGTCGTCTTGTAAGTTGTGTTATCTTTGTTTATGATATCGATACCTTCCCGTAAGAATGTATTAAGCGACAATTTTTTCGAAAATGACTTTTTGATGTGGAACTATACTAGAAGTTAAACGCCACATTTTGGCCTGGGTTTCACTGCCCTATCATGTTTGCAAAAGAAACTAGAGAGAAAATAAAATTGTAGTAACCGCCAAGTTTTCTCACTGGAATAATGTTGCTCCCTGAAATTTGTATTATCCGCCAGTAAAATTATGCTAAGTGACATTTTTAAAAATATTATTGTCTTAAGCAACCAAACGTCCATGAAAAAAAATTGTTATATGTCGCTTAGTTTAACCGAAATTTTCGCTTAGCACACTCATCCAAACAGAACTTGATCCATTTTTGTCGCTTATAATACTCCAGATATGGTTGTCTTTGCTTTTCAATTATTGTCTATCAAGTAGGCTACTACTTTTTTTCCATTTATTTAGTGTTTTTTTGTTGTTGTCATCATAAGCCCATTTGACATTGTATCAAGCGCCAATGCTTTGACCACGAAAATGTACTAAGCGACAAAAACTTCTTATCTGATTAAAATTTCGATTTTGCAATGATGTCAAGTTTTGTATTGTAAAAATCCCTCTCCAAATCTGTTTCTTCCAATAAAATACACAAAAAAATAACTAAATGAGACGTTTTTTTCGTTTCCTGAACAATTTTAAAAATGTCGCTTAATACATTCTTACGGGAAGGTATCGATATACAATATTCCCCGCTTAATTGCACTGACCATTTTGTCAGATTTTTCGGTCAATTATCCGGGTGGTTCAATTAACGAAACCCCGCTTAATTGACCGACCTGTTCAATTAAACGAAACCCGTATAATTGCACGAGTCGGTCAACTAAAAATTAAAATATTCATCCCAGAAATTTACTATGAACATTTCATTGTCAACTTACGAAAACCTTGAAAAAACTGAAAAAGAAAACACACACAAAAATATTTGAACACGTTTTATTTAAAAAATAAACATACATACGTAATTAAATATTAAAACTATGAAACAGAAATAAATTATTCTTAAAAAAAAGTCACTTTTAGCTTCGAAAAGGATACAAAAAAATAATAAATACAATAGTATGTAGGTATGTACCTCGAAAGGCTCATAATGGTTATTTGCATACATTGGTTTGAAAAAATTTGTGATTTGATTTTGATTGATTGTTTTGTTTTGAACAATGTCTTCTTGTTTTTCAGCTCAACTGTAAATTTATTTAGTGGTAAGAAGTATAAACGTAGAATTGCAATGTCCTGAAGAATTTCGAAAGTCGATGGTAATATGGCTTCAAATTCTTCTTTTTCTTAAACCGTTTTTAAAATTTCGGCGTCTGTTAAGCATTGTACTTAAGTATGTTGTATATGACCACGATATCATTTTCCGGCTTCTTTTCATCTTGAATGATACCTGTCTTTTAAAAAACCACTTCAGACGTAGGTTAAGTAATAAAATATTTCTAATATTTGTTTCATTATAATTTTTTTGTACGTCCAATTATCCGAAAAATGTCCATATATTTTTTTTTTTTGGGTGCATATTTTAAAGTTCAATTAACCGAGTAATTCAATTAAGCGGGGTTCAATTAACCATCTAAAAAGCTATGCTACTAATACGGGAAATTTTGCAATGCAACTTTTTCGGTCAATTAAGCGGGATGTTCAATTAAGCGAGGTGCAACTAAGCGGGGATTACTGTATTGTCATACCATATAAAATGCCCTGTTTTGCTTAATCTTTTAAATATCTATGTTCCAGAAAGAAATATAAAGTACAGAAAATTATTTTATATGCCTTTGCATAAATATAATTATGGCTATAATGAACCATTTACAAGATGTATAAGACTCTTTAATAAACTTCATTTAAATTTAGATTTAAGTTTAGAAAGAAATATACCTATTTAAATTACAATTAAGTGAAAATGTAATAATAAATTAAGAATCTTAGTTTAAGCAATCTGTAAGAGGAAACTCGATAGATGAAAGAATGAAATAAATAATATATAATTCTTTTCAGTTTCTATGAACTGAGACATTAAAATTTGATTATCTAGTTGATTTAAGTAGATTTCAGGCTAGGCTTAATGGGAATAATGGGGTTTTGGATGCAGGGAACTGTTTAAGAATATCAACAAAAATCAAATTTGACCCATAGTCTTACTTTAAGCTACAGAAATAATTTAATTTATTTGAATAAACGTTTTTCAACGGTCACTCAAAGTGTTATACATATTATGTACTTTCCTTTTCGCCCCAGTTTCATAAAAATGCTGGAATCATGTTTTCTCTTTTTCTTACTGCAAAAGCGAAAGCACCAAAGAAAGCTTTTTTCCAATTTAAGTTTAGTTCTAGAATTCCAGTGACGATATGACAGACGTTTGCGCGATATCGATGCAAGAACAGGGTCCTCATCGCGTAATTTTTAAGACGATCGTCGTCCAAACGATTGTCGTACACGACGTCGTCAAAAGTTTGCTTCGTGTAAAGTTTCAATCGCATCGTTCGGTCGTGTCGTCCATCGTCCACAGTTTGAGAACATCAAGAAGCAATAAATGTCATTTGGGCTGTCTGGTTGTAATCAAACTAAAGTTTTCGTTGGAAGTGAGAGAGGATGCGATGCATTCCTTATGTTGATTTCATTTACACATGAAAAATCAATTTCTGTATGAAGATTTCGATTAATCGACAGATTTTACGTTCCTTCACACCAAAAAAATCGATTTTTTTTGCAGAGATCAAAATCTTCGAATCCTTATTTGAAGATGGATTTATGTATACGAAATACGCACACCAAAAGAAAACAAATTATCCGGGATCGAAATCCCTAGTGTTAAATAAAGGAAATCGAAATTAGTGTCCTTCGCATTTATTCGATAGTTTCGCTTTCATTTAATTCGCTTTCATTATCATCGAAAAATAACAAATTGTAATGTAGTAACATTTTTTTTAATTAATTTAAACTAAAAAAAAAACCTTCAAAAATTCAAAAAATCCACAAAATGTATGAGACGATTGTAAAATAGCAATCGTTCAATCGCAATCGTTCAGTCGACCATATTTGACAGTTCAACAAGTTACATGAAGCTAAAGTTGAATCGTCTTAACGACATCGTCCAGACGATTCAAGTTTGTATGTGTTACACGAAGCAGTTCAATCGTTCAAACGACGTCGTCAAACTATCGTTGTCTTACGCGATGAAGGCCCAGTAGAAGTGGAAGTTTTAGTTTTCTGTTTTCATTTTGAGTGTTGTGTTTGTATAGAATATTTGCGGGCGCGGCGATTGCAAACTAAAAGACATTTGCATGATTGAAATTGTTTCTGTTTGAGAGAGATGAAGTAAGGGCATGTTATAAAAATAATCCCTTAAATACGTTGTAAATGGTATCTTTATGTACATTAGTTCAGTATCAAGTGAATAAAATGTGGCTCTGTTTCGATTTCGTTAAAGTTACACACAATTGACCTTATCGTTATTATCATTTGGGTAAGCAGTGTTCTTTGTCTTTGAAATTGCCAACGATAAATTTATGTAACTGTAGATTTGTTCTTGTTTGTTTATCAGTTTGGTGATTAATTTAATTCAGCCTTACAATTACAAATATGCAAAGTAAGTGCGTGCAAGTGAAAGTGAACGTCATCGAAGGCTAGGCTACTTTGGTGTGTTTTGTTTACGTTCCAGTTTTCCATTTTTCCAATCATAAAATAGTGATGCCAAGTGAATGCAAATGATTTATTAATTAATTTTATAACTTATGTTTTTTTTTTTTTGAATACATATCTAAATGTGCACATTAAAAAATATTAGCGCACCCGTTCCGAATTGTTGCCTATTATTCCATATTAGGGTTTCTAAACATCCGATAGGCGTGTTTTCTTGAGAGTTTGAGTAAAATTGAATGAGAAAACGACATCGCACGGATTTACAACTAAATTAAAAAACAACGAATACTTTATTGACTTGGGTAAGTCCAGATATTGTTCGGAACTTTGTTCTAGTCCCCATAGAACCTATAAATCAAATACAAATGTGTATAAGAAACTAAAGCGATATGTGATTTACCCATAATCTTCTTCAAATTCCGAAGATTCAATATACAAATCCATTTCGTAAATCTAGTAGATTAGTACATAATCTTGTTTCTATCATAATAATCTTTTATAAATCAAACTGACCTATACACAAATCGTGCGGAAATAGGTATCTCGATTATATTATTTCGTATGGCGTTAACTAAAAGAATTATCTTTTACTTCCACTTCATAAAAAAAATTAAACACCATAAACATTTTGATAGGTGCTGTCAAAGTTAATCTCCTTTTTAATCTTTTGTATTTTGGAAATACCACATAAATTCATGATCTAAGCTAAGATAATCATGCGGTGGACTCATAGCATTAGAATTTGGTTGAATCTAAAAAAAAAAAAAAATAAATTTTACAAAAGAAAAAATCAATATTAAGCTACGAGTATGTTATGTGTCTTCATTATTATGAAAACATAAGGCTAGGCGCGCACATTCAATTTTCAGTTTCGCAACTGTTTAGTTGCTAAAATGAAACATATGGGCTTATATGGGACACCGCGCACTTAGAGCAACTCGATTCTCGAAACTAAAAAGTTTGTGTTTTGACACAAACTAAACGATTGCCTCGCATCAGTTGAGCTGTTTTTTATAGGTGCAAGAGAGAAAAGAGTGCGAGCGTGAGTAAAGAGTTGCCAGTGTGCGGTTCTCTTTCAACTGGTGATTAAACTGTTTGATTTCGATCACAGTTGCCAGTGCGCGACTAGCCTAATTGTTAATAATTCATATTATCAATACATTTAGGTATATTAAAACAATCAAAAATTTATTTATAACCGTTTTCGTTTAGAATTATTATTTTGAATTTCGCTATATTTCCAGAAGACGGACCAGACAAGTAGTGTTCTTTTCATTTTGACAGTTGCGTAAGAAAATATATAGGAACTTGTGATATAATGCTATAATAAAGAACGTGTTTGTCTTCACTATAATCTTCATCTTTATTTGTCGAGCTTCCTATAATCTCCATTCATGAAGATCTCTGCATTTTGGTCTTCTCCACCTATTCAGAACTTCCAGAAATTGGTTTATGTCTGAAACAACCGAAGTAAATTCAATTTTTCTTATGTGCATGTTAACTATGTACATATATTGTATGTTCATTAGGGTGGTTCTTATTTTCAAAAGTATTTTTTTTTTGAGCACACAATTTTTTGTTTCTTGACATCATAAAACAACACCTTATTTTTTTTGTACAATCACGTTAACACGTGCCATACTGAGCTTAAAATGTACGCTCTTGTGAGAGTACTTCTACTGTATTAGTACCTATGCATGTAATTTTCTGCAACTCTTTTGTAGTTTTTTTTTTTTGTTTTGCCTAAGCAAGCGTAGGTGAGAGAATTTTAATTGTAAATAACTCTTTCATTCTGTCAATCAAAACTTTGTTTAGTTATTTTAATTGATTAAAAATGCATCGTGAAAATTTATTTTTGGTTGGTGTTATGAAAAATCACATTCTCGGGTCTAAATTACTATCAAAACGAGATGTGCCAAATGTTCTTTTTTATAATATGCGAAGTGTGAAGTTAAGCTTATCAAATACTGTTAGTTTAGTCATACATAGATGAGTGTTCAATATTTTGAAAAAAAGCAAGAATTTCTACTCGAGATCGATGTCATTGCTTAAAACAACTAAAAAGACTTTACGAAGAGCTACGAAATATTGAGAAGAGTAAAAATAGAAATATTGAGACATCAAAAAAAATCTGATTTTGCGGAAACCTTAAACGATTTATTTGATAATGCACACGCATCTGCATTGGATTTGATAAAAATTGAAGAGGATAAAAAGTTTTTACTTTATATGTATATAAATACAGTGGGTCACAGCTTATTTGATCCACACCTTATATTTACATATAATCGAGTATGGCTCCTTAACAATAAAAGTTATTTGGAAAGTACAAACACAGAAAGGTTTATTAAGTTTTTAACTTGAACATGACATTTGAATCAATTAATTTTATTTTAAAACACCATGTTTAAATTAAAAAAAAAAAGAAATAATTACATTTTCTAGTACTACAGCTTATTTGACCCACTGTGTTTAAGGATCACCTGCCTTAGAAAAAATATCGAGATAACGGTGGTTTTTGCTTCTTTCTCTAATTTGTTTTATATTCAAATAGAATTATCAGTTTTAGTTATTTTTCGCAAAAGCAATACGTGTTACCAAGATGGGAAAACGAACAACAGTGGAACAGCGTGAAATAGTGCTTCATCATCATAAAAATGGACTTTCTCGGCAAAAATAGCCGAAATTGTTAACATACCAGATGGCACGGTCAAAGCTATTATCCACCGTTTTGTATTCGAGAATCGAATTGAAAATAAAGGAAGAAAACCTCGGAACAAAATATTTAGTGCATCGGATGAACGATATATTGAGCGAAGAGTAAAGGAAAATCCAAAGCTATCGGCACCAAAACTGGCTAGTGAGATGGCGAATACCCATAGAAAACCTTGTTGCCCCGAAACCATTCGCCAGATCCTTAGAGATAATGATTTGCATGGAAGAGTAGCACGCAAGAAACCTTTTATCAATACAAAAATCGACTTAGCCGTTTTCAGTTTGCAAAGGAGCATATAACAAAGGATTCCACGTTCTGGAAGAGTGTTATATTCGCGGATGAATCCAAATTTAATATATTTGGATCCGACGCGCGGTGTTATGTGTGGCGAAAACCGAATACAGAGCTTCAAGATAAAAACTTAAGAGCATCAGTGAAGCATGGAGGAGGGCATGTCATGGTATGGGCCTGCATGTCTGCAGCTGGATTTGGCAAGCTGCAATTTATTGAGAGTACCATGGATAAATTTGTGTACCTCAATATTCTAAAAAATAATTTGCTCTAAAGCGCAGAAAAACTAGACATAAAAGATACATTTCGATTTTATCAAGACAATGATCCGAAACATACATCGGGCATTGTTCATGCTTATTTATAACTGCCCTCACGTCATGAAACCGCCAGCACAGAGTCCAGATTTGAATGTCATCGAAAACTTTTAGTCAAAAATATCACTTCAAAAATAAAATTTTAATACCGATAACATTTCTATAGACGACAATTCTTTAGATTTCAGACTTATAGCGGCACGTGTTAATACAACCCGATTTTCTCAAAAAAATTTTGGTCCACGTTTTGAATACGTATAGAGGAACAAAAAAAAAATGGTGGATTTCAAATGCTATACAAAAATATGAGACCATAACGGCTTGTAGATAGCCTAAGTGACTTACAACTCTCAACCATTCCTGCGTGTGTGTGATGTTGCCAGGAATGGAGGGGACCTACAATTTCCTGCGGATTCCGAACCGATAATGAGCAGCACTTTTCATTATAGGAATTTTTAATACCTCGTAAGAGGCAGAACACCCCTGAAAAACTTTTTTGCAGCGGCTGAGTATCGAACCCAAGGCCTTCAGAATGACAGTCCAACGCACTAACCATTAGGGGTACTACTACAAATTATATACAGTGTATTAAAATTTATAAATGATTTATATATAAAAAAAATGAGTAATGTTACTATTTGAAATGCTGGTTTGCTTAAAATAACTGGTCCTATCGTATTTCTGTTCCTCAATTCAGGTTATTATGATAATTTCGTTTTAAAATAATCTTTAGAATAATTGAATCTTATTGTGTAATTCTTTTTCATTTGACATATGGGAAGGCTGAACGATTCGTTTGTTTATTACATTAGGTGGTTTTTATTTTTTGGTTCAGACCAAAAATACATATTTTGCATGTTAATATTCTATCTCCCATGTATTTTGTCACTCGTCGTAATTCGATTCAATTTCCTTGTATTACTTGTATTGTCTGAAGGAGGAACTGAAATAAGATTTATAGTAGATACCTGCCTTTACGGCTTTACCCTACTACTTGGCCTACCAAGCACTGACGGCCCAGGACATAGTCCCAGTTAGTTTTTATCTGGATGAAAGGACGCCACCCCCTTCCAGCCTAGTGCAAGACTAGATTCCTAAAGAAACCAACCGGTCTCAAATGCTTCATCGTTGGTCTTGTCTTCGGAGTACGAGTCAGGCATCTCCAGACTGTTCCAAATTTGTACTGTGTAGGCAGTGCTACCTTTGGTACGGATCTAATTGTTTTATCTATCTATTGCAACTACTGTTACAATAGCCAATCGCGTATGGTGATTGGTATAACCACAGCCACCTCGAGCTCTCTTTACAGAGAGCCTTCCCAGTGACAGTGATTCCATGGTCCTTACTCCATGGGAGCTGTAATTAGCGGGGGATTCAGCAATCACTGTTTCCGAGGTACCCAATTAGGGTATTTTATTATTTTATAGACATAATATGGAATATCTTTATTTTTATTATTATTATTTTATAGATATTAATAAACAATGGCGCAAAATTTTAAACAGCCTATTATTAAGGTATTAGTATGATACTACTTAACAATTTGCTAACTTTATAGTAGTTTACTAACTCATTCTCAATTTTAAACATTTTCTAACTAGTATGGTACTAAAGAATTTTCTTAATAAATTGCTTCGGAACACACCTAAAACAATGACATTTCGTGTAAAAAAGTAATTACCCGAACCTTTTTTGATGTTTGCAAATGTCAAAGAGTCATATGAAGCTAGCACGATACTAAAAAAATAAAGTAGGTATTCGATGATTTTAACTTTAATAAAAGGGTAGAGAAAGTATGATGCTATATTCGATTAAAATTTGCAAATTTGTTGTTTTAACTTAGTATCATACTAAAACAGCTTTAGCATCGTACTAATTCAATTAAAATTTTGCGCCAATGTCTTTATCTTTATCTTGTTCTTTTTCTTGTTACTTGTTACAAATATTATAGAGTTATTTAAAAAAAAAAATACCACCAATAATATTACAGGCGCTTAATAAATTAAGCAAATGGAGTAAAAACCCCGTGGTGCAGATCTCAGCTGACCGAAGCCAACTAAAACCGAAATTTTCGAACAAAAGAGATGCCTCGATCGCTTTAAATTATGTATGACCGTGACACTAAGAGTCCTGTTTGAGTTTTCGTAGTTGTCTAATCTCCAGCAAGCCAGAGAAAAGACGTAAGCCACCCCACCACGACAAGGTGAAACTCGTCGGGGTGGTGTCCGAAGGAAGGTATGTTGAGGTCTTTGCTGAGTTAGACCACCTTACTCAGCTTGTTAATGAGCCAACTCGAATTCCTGACGTTGCAGGTCAAACCGCCAACACTCTAGACTTGTTATTTTCCTCTGATCCTGATAAATACGACATCAGTATGTTATCGCCTATAAGCACATCAGACCACTGTTTCATATCTGCGAATTTCTCGTGTCGAAAAACCTCAGTTAAAGCGAAAACCCCCAAGAGAATCGTCTGGCAATACGAGAAAACTAACTGGGATGGTCTCAATGATTTCTTCAGGAACTTTAACTGGTCACTATGCTTCCTCGATAGTGAAGTGGACTCCAGTGCAGATATGATAACAAATTTAATTTTTATCGGAATGAGAGATTATATCCCGCATAGGGACAAATCTATCAAACCGAAAGAGAAATCATGGTTTGATTTGAGCTGTAAAGAGGTTGTCAGGGTCAGAGAAGTAAGTTTCCTATGTTATAAGGTCAACCCTACTGAGAAAAACCGGAAAAAGTTCAAAAAAGCTAGAAAGACCTGTAATGATCATATTCGACAGACCAAATTTTTACATGACCAAAAAATTAGACAAAAAATACTACAATGTCCCAAGGGTAGTAAAAATTTCTGGTCATTTGTAAAAAATATTAGAAATACTAGTTCGTCCTCGGTTTCTACGCTCGTTATCAATGACACTCCCTTTGTCAGGCCACTTGATAAAGCCTATTTGCTTGCAGCACAAATTGGCCTTAATTCGATGCTTCCAGAAAGCGTTATGACTCCTCCTTTACTTGAGAACACAAACTTTTCCATGGGATCAATCTTTTTTCGTACTCGTACTGCTAGAGTACTAAAAGATCTTAACATACATTTGTCCAGCCTTACAATAAAAAAGGCTCCCCCTCAAATTATCGTCCGATTGCACTTACGTACCTTCTTTCCTTTCCTTTCATGGAAATGCTGATAAATTATCAGCTCAGGAAATATCTCGAAGAACGAAAGCTTCTCAATAACCAGCAGTACGGCTTTCGTAGCAATATGTCCACTGGTGATTTGATGGTATATCTGAAAAGTGAAACAAATCTTTACATCGTTTTGGAGAAAGTGAAATAAATGCTGGTGTGCCACAGGGCTCCGTCTTGTCTCTGATTTTCATCAATGATCTTTTGTCGGAAACTTCTAATCCATTAAATTGAAACTTCTATTCCATTAAATTGTTTTGCTGACTACAGTATTCTTAGCTTCTCATATTCGTTTCCAAATGCATCTCCTTGTTCTTCGGATATAGATCTAGAACGGCAGGGTATGATATCTCATCAAATTCTGATCTCGATAGCATTGTAAAATGGGGAACCATAAACCTTGCAAAATTTAATACTTCAAAAACTCAATGCTGTCTTTTGTCGTTTAAGAATGCTCATCAGGTTACCCTTGAGTCCAAATTCAGACGTACTGTAAAATACAGAATATTTTCGTTCCTTCTCCGCTTTATTCGGTCGATCAATTCTCAGAATAAAAATCCAGAAAAGGGGGGACCAGTATTCATTACTTCATCATCGTTCTCAATGTTCAAAATATTCTTATACCTTAACTATTTTTCCTCCGTTTTCTTAGCGCATTCTTTCATTTTCAAATTGCCAAACGATTTCGTGAGTCTCTTCAGATAAAATGTATTAAATGCTGAATTTTTCGGAAAGGTATTGTTGGATAATAATGAAACAGTTTTTACAAAAACTTTCCAAAATCTTCGGTTTGATTACATGTATATTTACCGTTTGAATACTCAACCAGAGCGGGACATCTCAGGACTTTTCTGTTAGATTTATTTTTATCAGGGCCAAAAAATATTTTTGTATAAAAGAAACAGTCTATTGGTTACCAGTAATTTATTTTTACCATTGCTACAAGTTCGTTCAGAGCGCTACTTGTCACCAACTGTCAATCTTATACGATGCAAGAGGCTATGTAAAAAACATTTGCATCTATAAATACAACAAAAAAAAAACATTTATTTTGTAATTATAGCCAGCTTTGTGGGAATTTCGACCACTCTATGGCACTCTCGAAAGATTCTCAAAATGTATGCATATCTTTTGGAAAAGGTCGCCATTTTGTTGATTTATCGGCCCTTCACATGCATAGTGTAAACTTTATGCTTTTATGTAAAATCATTTATATTCAGTTCCAAATCAACATGGTCTTACAAAAAAGTTACTAAAATTTGTTGAAAATTGTATTGACTCATTTAAGAACAGAAGGGAAGTAGATTGCGTCTTTACAAAATATCAGTAAGGCGTTTGACTCTCTCATCGAGTTTTGCTATTTAAACATTTGTAACATTTTATAAGGTGGTTTCAATCTCTATTTACGGCTGCGAAGCGAATAACTGTAAGGTTAATTCTGGAATACCACAGGGCAGCCATTTGGGACCAGTCATTTTTATTTTATTTATTAACGACCTACCGTCTGTGTTAAAGTACTCAGACTGTCTGATGTATGCGGACGATTTAACAATCTTCAAACATATTTCGAATACTAGATATTTTGAAGAATTGCAGTGTGATCTTAATTCTTTTTTTGACTGGTCTGTTCGTAATTGTTCGTTTCTTAACATCATACATGATGCAAAACTATAGATAAGTTTTCCGAATCTTCTTTTAACCATTTATTTAACGGTTTACTCTTGTCACGTGTAAGTGATATAAATATCCTTTCAATTCTAGGTTGGATTAAAAAGGAGTCGAGACAGTTTTCCGATCCGTTCGTTATCAAACAGCTTTTTATATCATTTGTTCGACACATCCTTGAATATGCTTTTCAATGACACATCCTCCTTGTCATGAAAAAGTACCTCTTATATGAGCGCTTCAGTTCGGCGAAAGATTGTGGGTCCCATCCGTTCCTGTAAGGAATAGTTGAATAGATAGCGCCCCTTTTCTTGACTAAACTGAAAAGACAACATAGAAAAATCATTAATGTGTATGTACCTACGTACAAAAAATAAAGATTCCCAAATTCTTTGCAGATAAATAACCATTAAATAAATTGAACACCGGCGTCACCGTACCACCAATTATAAAACGAATTAATATCGTTCAATCTAAGAACAGAAAGAAAACATTAATTAACTTCTACTACTACTTGTCAAAACTCTCTCATCGCTATCACTAAAAACTAAAAAAAAAACTTGTACAATAAAACTGCTTCCTTATCAAAGTGACAACATTGTCAATGGAGCAAAATAACAAACAAACAAAAATAAACAAAACCGATTATCTGCAAAACCAGGCAGGAATTGAATGGGTTATTAACTGTCGAAGCACGAAGCCATCACTCACTCAGTTACTTTTCATATCCGAACAGAATTTAATTAAAATTTTACTCATCAAAAAAAGAAAAAAAAAAATCAAAGGAAAAGCGAATAAGAATAAAACTGATGCAATTCCAATCGTTAATTAACGAAACAAAAAATGTCAAACCCCTCGCCATCAAGGTCTCGACCACTATCTCGGGCATTAAGGAACGTGATTTTATTTTTCCATATCGCAAGATCAAGTTTTCCATAACTTGATTTCAACTCGGAAAACTAAATTCCATAATTCCAGTCATCATTACTCATTGATGGTAAAAATGAAACTCCTGCACTTGAAATTTCATCAAATATCTGCCAATGATGGCACTAGGCTATCTGGCTGCAAATCGGAATCCCATCTTGAAGCGTCTTTCATCGAAAGTTCCAAAAACCCATAAAACAACTTCCCCAATGAAAGGCACGTCAACAAAAAATTAAATTTAAATTTCTTACCGCACCGCAGGCGCAGCACAGGTGCGGATACATTTAAGGGCATTTAATGCAAGAAAAGAACAGTATCATACTGTTGCATAGTGTTAAAAACAACAATACTCGTAGAGGCAATTTTAATTTAATAAATAGGTTACATAAAGGGTTGGCCAAACACAAGTTTCTTTTTAAAAATGCAATAAAATTAACAAAATTAAATTTTGTCTATGTATTATGGCTTTATTAGTAAGAAGAATCATTCCCATTGATTATGGAACACAACGTCCTTCAAGTAGCTGCCTCGTCTGGCTTCGCAGTAGTGCATTCTATCACTCAAATTTTCTAAGACCTTTTTGATGGTTTCAGGCTGTAGCTCACGGATTGCTTGGATGATATTGGTCTTAAGAGTTTGAATCGTTTCCGGATTGTTGGCATAACATCGGTCCTTCACGGTTCCTCACAAGAGGGCTGATAACACGATTTTATAATTTGGTGCGTGAAAGATCGATTGTGGCATGGGCTATGTGGCAAAGCGTGTCATCCTGCATGAACCAGAGGTCGTCCATATTCATGTCCTCAATTTCAGTAAAAAAATTCTGTTAACATGAATCTGTAATGCCCACCGTTGACCGAAACGTTGTTCCCAGCCTCATTTTCGAAAAAAAAATGGTCCAATTATGCCACCACTCCACAATCCGCACCAAACTGTTACTCTTTGTGGATGCATTGGCTTCTGGACCCAGATGCGGCAATCTTGTTTGTTAACGCCGCCGCCGAGAAAAGATGATTTTTCGCCCAAAATCGTTGACCAATTCAAGTCGATCTAAGCTGCGAAGCAATAACGAAGCGAATGATTTTGCGCCTTCAATTGCTGAGTCAATTGGACCTTGTAAGTGAATAATCGGAGATCTTTGTGCAGAATTCTCCTAAGGCTAGTGCGTGAAATATTGAGCTTTTGAGATCGATGGCGAGTTGATGTTCGTGAATTGAGTCTCACGCTCTCGGCTACGGCACTCACATTCTCGTCTGTGCGCACCGTACGACGACGGGGGTCATAAGTGTTGTCTACTATAGAATACCAGTCTCACGAAATTTTTGCACAAACTTGCGTACAGCAGGCGCGGTGGGTGCTTCATTTCGGCCAAAACTTCTTTTTAAAAAACACACTGTTTGGGCTACACAGCACTCACTTTGGAAATAAAATTTCAATATTTTCCAACGTTGTTCAAGCGTAGAGCGACTCATTTCATTCCGTGTAGGTATAATTCTGACTTTCTATAAAGATATTTCGAGCGGGAAACAGCTGTCAGTGTCAAAATAACCTATGATTTAAAAAGAAACCACTAGATGGCCCAGCTTGTACATACATATGTTAGTGATTTCGATTGGGATCCTCTTCGAAGCTTATAAATTGAGTTTTAAGGGATCTTTAAGGTCGACGAAATAAAATTTAGGGGTAGTAATAGAAATAAACGAAAGGTATAGGAGAGCGGCTTTGTTTTTTCTTTTGTAACTCGTTCGCGTTTTCAATACAATTATTACAAAGCGAGTGAGCTATTAGCGAGGTATGTAGGTTATAGCGGGTTCAAGTGCGCCTGTGCCTCATGTGTTGAGAAGGCATTTTCGATTTATTCTCTTTTTTTAATTCTCGGTTAATTTTAAATTAAGATTGCGTTGCTTGTAAAGCACGTAGACGTAGAGTAAAGAATGATTTATCAAAACAATTGACTTGTTCATTAAAAAAAAAAACGGATAATCTCATGCACTCACGCAACAGACATAAAGTGTGCCTAGGTGATAAAACATTTTGAGAATGTGTGAAATTGAGTGAACATTTATTGCTTTTGAGTTTCTTTCTTTCTTTTTTACTTGCGATATAGGTACTATAGGGCAAGTTCTGCATTTGGAAAAAAAATCGAACTCGAGATTTTGATCAAAGTTGACATTACGATGATAGCGAAGACGAATAAAGTGGGTCCGGCAATTCCGTCTGTCTGTCTGTCTGTCTGTCTGTCTGTATGTCTGTACCTCGATCTAGAGCCTAAGCCACTGGACCTATTTTCTTCAAACTCGGTAGTTATGGGTCTTTGGTGATTCCCTAGAGGGGAAATTGAAATTTTTTTTTTAGCTCTAAAACTAACGGTACCCCCCATACACCCGTAATGCAAAATCTCATTTATCTCGAAAACGGCTCTAACGATTTTGATAAAAAAAATTAGGTGTGATATTATGGACATGGACTACGTTTTGGTAAAAAAAAAAATTTGGGGCAAAATGTTATTAACGGTACCTGTCATAGAACCGTTTTTTTGATTTTCGACTTTCTCATTTACGGCTCTAACGATTTTAACCAAAAATTTTCAGCAGGAGTTCCCCTAAGTTTAAAATAGTATTGTATATAAAAATATTCGAAAAATTATTTGTTGGTTTTTTTTGAAAAAATTTTTTTTTTGAAAAATCAATATCTTCAAAACCAATGAACGATTATTTTTTGAAATTATTTCCAAAAATCAATATTATTAAATACTTAAAATTTGCATCCCACATTTTTTTCTTGAAAAATTTTAAAGAAATTTCTTATATAAAAAATTTATTTATTTAATAATAAAACGATTTTTTAAAGTTTGTTTGCATAAATTCATACTTTTCTAGAAATCAGACGGCAATTTCATTTTAAATTCATGTTTTATATTTATAAAATGTATCTTAAATTTCAAAGTACTTTTACATGAGAGCAAGTTCGTGCGATCCAGTCGTGCATTTTATTTTTTTTTAATTGGTGCATTACACCATCGTTATCAACGGTTTTTCTATTAAATTGAACAATGTAAATCTGTACAGTTTCGCATTATTATGGGCATATCCGAGTTAAAGATCTTCGAAGCATAACAGTGCATAACATTAAGAAATTCTGAGAGAAAATATTCTGGGACACAGGGACAAAACATAGTTTTGATTGAGGTGGTGAAATCTTTTACGAATCATTTTAGAAGACAATCTTAGTTTGAGGAATGTCTACTTAGATACTTAAACGACTTAACTCTACTTATTCACGAACGCAAGTGAATCAGTGATCATAATTCATAACTCGATCTTTACTGGAATGCTTTCGTTTAAAAAATACAAACTAGGTGAAACTATTCAAGATGTATGTCAAAGCTAAGCAAAGAGTCCAATCAGCTGACCATTAAGTTAAAGTGATAGATGGTTAATCACGTCGAAATATTACTTGCCACCAGTGTTGCCGCAATCTGAAATTGAATGTCGCTAAAAGAACTAGTTGCTAGTTTCTCTTAAATTCTGACGACAAAATATCGCTAGAAGCCGTCAGAAAATAAAATGCACGACTCACGACTGGTTCGCACGAACTTGCTCCTATGTAAAAGACTAGGAATTTTAAAAACGAATGTTATTAGAGAAAACTGTTCATAAGGATAAAATTAATTTTTTAAATTCTTTTAGTAGTAAGAGACAAAAATAAAATGCTATGCAAATATGAATTTATGCAAGAACAAAAATTACAAGTTCTTGTAGTGGTTTCTTAAAAAAAAGCTTTTATATACAAAATTTTTAAAAGATTTTTAAGAAAAAAATTGGTATGCAAACTTTAAGTTTTTATTACTGTACGAATGAAAATTAAATTTCCAAAAAAAATATTGAGACGTTTTTGAAATATCGAATTTTAGTCTTCTTCGACGCCAATTCCGTCTGTCTGTCTGTATGTTTGTATGGCTATGTGTCCGTATGCCTACCTCGACCTACAGCCTAAGCCGCTGAACCGATTTTCTTCAAACTCGGTATTTAAGAGCCTTCGGTGATACCATAGAGAAGAAATAGAATTTTTTTGAATTTAAATTAATATTGGTTTTAGTATGATACTACTTAACAATTTAGTATGATACTACTTAACAATTTGCTAATTTTAAAGGAGTTTACTAACTCATTCCTAGTTTTAAACATTTTGTGACTAGAATCGTACTTAAGCATTTTTCTTAATAAATTGCTTCTGAACATACCTAAAACAATGACAGTTCATGCAATAAACTAAGTAAACAGACCTTTTATGGCGTTTGTAAATAGCACCATAAAAATAAAATAGGTATTTGATGATTTTAACTTTAATAAAAGGGTAGAGAAAGTATGATGCTACATTTGATTAAAATTTGCAAAATTGTTGTTTTAACGTAGTTTCATACTAAAACAGCTTTAACATCGTACTAATTCAACTAAAATTTTGCGCCATTGATTATAAAAATGTTCGAAAAAATGTTTTTTGGGTTTTCCAATATTTTTTCTTTTGAAAAACCAATATCTTCCGAACGTTTGAATGATTATTTTTTACTTGCGACTTTTAGGTACTATAAGGCAAGTTATGCATTCGTAAAAAAAATCGAACCCGAGATTTTGATCAAAGTTGACAATACGATGATAGCGAAGACGAAAAAAGTGGGTCTGGCAATTCTGTCTGTCTGTCTGTTCGATTACAGCTAAACGGCTCGGCCGATTTTCTTCAAACTTGGTAGATATGGGTTTTAATTTTTTACCCCCGGATGTTTTTCGATTTGATTTTTTAAGACCAAAAATAACGGTACCTGCCATACGATTTTTTTTCGAAATTTTATAAATATTTTTTTTTCTCAAAAACTGTCCCAACGATTTATTTAAAAAAAATTCAAAAAATTTAATTTAGTTAAACCTAGGTAATGCTTGAAAAAAATTTCCAAAAAATGAGTAGTTTTGGTACCCCCCTTAGGACCATTTTTTTTGTTTTTGATTTGCTCAAAAACGGTACCACCGATTTTGATCATTTTTTTTATGCTAAAGCTTCCCAGCAGTTTGAATATTATTGTATATTCAAATTTTCCAAAAAAAATTTTTAGATTTTTAAAAAAACTTTCAAAATTTTTTTTTGAAAACTCAATATTTCGAAAACCATGGGGCTCGATTTTTTCAAAACTTGATAAATAAAAGTTTGGAAAAATAATCTACAATATATGAGAAAAATAAATTAATTTTACCTAAAAATAACGTTACCCTCCATACAAATGTTAAAAAATGGTTTTCGAAGATCGTATTTTTCTCGAAAACAGTTCCGAGAATTTTGCTTAATTTTTTTTTCTTTCTATTATTTTTTTATATCTGTAATTAAATAAAAAAAAATTGAAAACAAGATATTACTGACTGTACCTACCATAGAACGTTTTTTTAAATTTTTGAATTTCTCATTATCAGCACAACGGATTTTAATGGAATTGTGTAGAGAGAAGCTTCTAAAAAGTTAAAAAAACATTGCATTTCAAAACTTTAAGAAAAATATTTTTTTTTTGAGTTTTGAAAAAAAAAATCAATTTTTTGTTTTTTGAAAATTCAATATCTCGAAAACGGCTCAATACTTTTTTGTAAATTTAATTTTTATTCATACAATAATAAAAACTTCAAATTGGCGTACCAACATTTTTTCTTAAAAATGTTTTAAAATTTTCTTATATAAAACCTTATTTTTTAAGAACCAATACAAAGACTTATAATTTTTGTTCTTGCATAAATAAATAAATCTGTTCTTGCTTGAATCACATGGCATCCTATTTTTACCTTTAACTACTAAAGAAGTTTTTTTTTAGTCAACTCGTCGTCGTGCCCAACAATTGCACCTTTCACGCTCGTCGTTGATGAACATTAGATATGCATAAAGACTTGCATTTACACGCGTACAAGGTGCAATTGACTCATAAGAACTAAAGCCTCTTGACCATTTCAAGCGTCGTCTATGGTCAGAATGGTGGCAAGAAATGGCAACAGTGGATGATCAATTTTCGAAGAAAATCATCTTCAGTGATGAGGCACATTTTCACCTCAGTGGATTCGTCAATAAGCAGAATTGCCGCATTTCGGCGAATGATAATCCAAGAGTGATTGTCGAAAAATAAATGCACCTACAAAGAGTGACTGTTTGGTACGGTTTATGGGCTGGCGGCATCATCGGGCCGTATTTTTTCCAAAATGAGGCCGGTTAGGCAGTTACTGTGAATGGTGTTCTTTTGCGCGACAAATTCAATGGCCGTGTTATCTCACGTGGTGGCGATGTCAATTAGCCGCCAAGATTATGTAATTTGACACCGTTGGACTTCTTTCTTTGGGGTTATTTAAAAGAAAAGGTGTACGTCGATAAGCCAGCAACAATTCAAGAGCTAAAGGATGAGATAATTCGGCACATTAACGGCATAGAACCTCAATTATGCATCAGCGTCATCGAAAATTTGGACCATCGGATGCAGGTGTGCCGCCGAGGTTGCGGCGGCCATTTGGCCGATATTTTGTTCCATACATAATTAAACCATACCAATATTATCATAATTTTCTAAATAATTTGTGTTTTATTCAAAATCAACATCGGCCCTTAAAATTTAACCACCCTTTATATCGATTTAAGAAATTTTTCATCCCGTTTCAAGGCGTTTATAACGAGTGATTTTTAAGAGCTATGGGAAATTAAAAAAAAAAAAAACATAAAATTCAGAAAAATGCATGAAATGTTTATTTGAATCGATAGTACGGTCGGTATAATTGAATGTTTGAAGATTATTTCATGCAAATGTTGGCCGCGGCTACGCCTCAAATGGTCCATCCGCTTAGTCCAATTTTGGCATACTCTTTCTAACATATCGGCCGGTATCTCACGATTAATGCTTCAATGTTGACTTCCAGTGCGTCAATCGAAGCGGGCTTGTCGCTATAGACATGAGCCTTAACATAGCCCCACAAAAAATTGTCTAGAGACG